>CAJPEV010002262.1:0-21803 GCA_905338385.1 Darwinula stevensoni | reverse complement strand
ATCTCGATCCTGGGCAACAGACTCAAGCTCAGCTGATGGGATGCCGAGCCTCTCGTGACAAAGCCGAGCGACATAATCACTCCACCTTGTACGAGGTCTACCGACAGGTCTTTTGCCGGTCATCTCGGCCTGGAAGACTCCTCTTGGGAGCCTTTCAGGGGGCATGCGGCAGACGTGACCGAACCACCTGGCCTGAGACCTCTCGATCCGGAGAAGCAGCTGCTCGACGTGGAGACTCTCGCGGATGGCAGAGTTTCGCATCCGATCACGGCGCGTTACCCCAGCCACTCGACGCAAGAACCTCATTTCGGCAGCTTGTATTCGCGATCTGGTGCTTTCGGTCAGGACCCAAAGTTCATGACCATAGGTAAGAGTGGGGAGATAAACACTCTTAAAAACCGAGTTTTGCTTCCCGAGAAACGATAGTTTCCGATAGTTTTGTATTTAAAAAATAGGGAACCTTATTATTTGATATGTCCTCGTACTACGGGAAATTATTAACGCAACAGTTGAAATGCCTTCTCTTTCCCCCCTCCCCCAATTTATGAATGTGTAATATGTTTGCGCTCGGCTTTCATATTTAGGGGGGTAATGATGCGTGAAATTTAAATGATGCATCACCACGAGTGGTTTCTACCACGAAAAATGTCCTGCCACTCGAAAACATCAACGGGAACGTTTTCTTCAGATAAGCACACAGATAAGCACAGACAAGAACGTCAATATTGACGTTCGGACACAATTGAAAGCTAGGCAGAGGACAGTCCCACTTTAATGGGGACAACAAGAGATGGACCCAAGTAACACAGTATATTGATGAAACGTTTTTGAAATGTTGTCTATGTTGCTCTATGTTGCAAGTTTGGAGCAAAAAATTAGGGAACCTTATTTTTTGATACCCCCTCGTGTTATGGAAGTAATCTCCCATTCATAGCGAATTCCCTTAAGGAAATTCTATCATTTACTCCTGTAACCTCTTGTATACAAGAATATCAAACTCGACGGCTCAAAAAAATTAAGATAAAAAGAGATACATTTCAAATAGTGAATTTCTTCTCCAATAATGTGAGAAATACATTGATTGCATGATAGGAAAGTGAAACACGAGAGGTGCCCCCATCACATTGTTTGAATAATCAGCATGTGCATTTTTCAAATCGAAACCATGGCGAAGAAAATTTTGTGCACCGTCTCGAAATTAGTTGGGACGCGAGAGTCTGTGCGATATGGCATGGCCGGTAGTGCTAAAACTTTCATCTTCTCGCCACTGCGACCAAAAGACGTTCGTCTTTTTACAAAGCAAAGATAAAAGACAAAAAAGTCTCCAACTTTACGCAGGAAAAACACCATCATGATAGGTCGATTGGAAATCTAGAAATCGTCACTTCCAACACATGTGGGTGGTTTCAAGAATACTCAGATGGAATTAGTTGTGAAGAGCGTTTGTCCTTTTTTTCTGCGATGTGAACCTAGAGAGTACGTTAATCTGCGAACGCGGACTGCTTTCTCCGCGCTAGAGAAAGAACATCTCGGTCCTGCGGGTCCAGCTGGGTCCAGTTGGGTCCTACGGGTCCAGCTGGGTCGGGCGAAAGCGGCACTTCCATGCAAGGAATACCCAGCTTTTTCTTGGCTGCAATCTATGCATTGTACTCTCGCTTCCACGGGACCGAGATGTCGCTCTCTACTCAGTGCATGATGGAACTTGTCACAATGAGACCTGTCAAAATGGGACCCGTCACAATGCCCTGTTAAGCCGAGCTGGAAGACTCGGTCGCATTCGCGCGTTTCGAAAAATGTTGCTTGGGTTCTGCGCGGCTCATTTAATTTGACATTTTCGGAAACTCCTATACGTATCGGATGTGCCGACCTGAAAACTTTCTACCGGTACCGTATGGTATTCCGTCGACAAGCATGCAAAGTTGGAGGAATCTTTTTAAAACCACTTGAGGATAATTGCCCGCCGAAGAGAACGGTTTAGACCGGTGTGACCGTGACGTCGTGAGTCCAGCCCCGCTTCCGAAAGTGAGAGCTTGGTTGCCCCCATCCATGGGAAAGAGGAGAAGAAAGTAATTATTTCCTAATCAAGTATACAAAGGCGAACGTAGGCAATAAACGTTAATTAGTTTTTCATACCTATTTAGAAAGGCATTGTCGAAATTATTTCCAGCACGACTGGCACTTCAGAATTGGTTCGTCCAGTCTGTCTGCAGATGACGCCTCGATCGCTCTTAGTCCTCTCCGCGACTGCAGGGATCCTCGTCTACGTTATTTTTAAAGGGAATGTTTCAACTCAAGAACTTATGGCTCCTTTAAGGAGTTAAACGAAACAAGATATATCTGGGTTGTCCAAATTCCATTCACGAACGAGACGAAGATGAACGAGTGATTCCTCCTTTCATGTTCTGTGAAGGAACATCTAAATGAGCTGATCGCAGATGAAAAGAAGACTTTCCCTTCTGGTCCGATGGGTCTCCATCGAATTTAAGCGTGTGAATCCCCAGTGATCATCGCTGCCGATATTGTTGCGGCCGGTACCGTTTCCGGATGGACTCAAACTAAAATTCTCAATTTCATGAGAACTCCAATACTTCCCTTGCTTTTGTCTTTTTTGTGTTCTGTTGGAAATGTGCTCGAGTCAGGAAAATGTGGTGTCTGGTATATGCCTTTTTCACCTTCAATTTTATTTTATTTGATCAGTATCTCTTAAAAATTGTTCATAGTCCACCACGGTTATCAACACAGAAAATAAAAGTCGACACATTTTTTATGATCAGAACAGTGAATTCGTAACGGAACATAACAGCATCGTAACAGGAAACCATCTATTACACGACCCTGTCATTGCATCCTTTAAAACATTTTCAAGGATTCTGGATCCAGCTGAAGGAACAAAGAAAATTGCGGAAAGTCTGTTGACAACGCCGAAACGAAGCAGCAAAGAGGGGATTTTAAACATCCTCACTGGAATCTAATTTCGCAAGTGTTTTTCAATCGAATTTGACATAACTTTCGTTTTTGTTGCGGATGTTTTGAATGCCGAGTAAACGAAAAATGTTGCGCGAGAGAAAAACCTTGATTCTTCGCCACTAGAAAACGGTCGATCGGCGATCTTGTTCACTGCTAACTCCAATTACGATCGTCGAACGAGAAAAACACGAGGTCCGAATACGAATCGCCTCTTACTGATGGTACAACGTCCTCTTCGATGCCTCACGCGATGGCACAATCGTCCAAATTTTATTCTCAGTTAAAATTCAATTCATAGATGATTTGTGTCTTTCGCTCCTCTTGCCCTCATCTTCATATGTCGTCTATACTTACTAGTGGTTATTGTTATCGAGTTATTATTCTCGTGTTATCCATGCTCACGAGTGAGGTGGCTCAAGAGACAAGAAGGAATTGCTTCCATCCTAAGTTCATGTAATCCAATTGATTAATCCCCCCCTCGCCCCCCTCCCCCCCTCCCCTCCCCCCTGTCATTGGATGAAGACCATCCATCTTGCTGTCGTGACGCCTTTCCTGATACAAAAAGGAAACCTTTCCTATAAAACGTAGAGAATGAGGATCTTCCTGGAATATACTTCGGGCTTCTTGTCAGGCTTTTCTCATCCTTTTTTCCTACCCTGTACGATGTTGAAATTGATCGAAAGCTGCACGTCTCCTGGTCCACCAAGCAAGCACTGGCGCGGAACTCCCCTTCCTTTTCTCGTGGTCCTCACAGACTAAGCCACGTGAAGCGAAGACCCCCCCCCCCCTCCTTGCTGCTCGTCCTGTTGATTTGACTGAATTATTTTATTTATTTTCAGACATCTAATAATTCATTTCACTGACGCTGAAGCGAACACCCCCCCCCCCCCTCCTTGCTGCTCGTCCTGTTGATTTGACTGAATTATTTTATTTATTTTCAGACATCTAATAATTCATTTCACTGACGCGAGACTTTGTAGGGCTCATATGTCGAGAGCGATGGTTCGATGTCCACGTGAAGAAGATCTTCTCATCCCCATTTGAAGTCTTCCGTTGGAAACGGGGGAATACGGACCTTCCTTGCAGCAGCAATGCCCCAGGGTTTCCTGCCGAGAAACAAACAGGGATCTCATCGCATCATTTATGCATCGTTTGGCATATTCTTCGAATCGGTCTCGAGGTGAGAGAATGACTACAAGATATCGTGAATCACTCGAGTCTTTTTTTTTGCTTCAAAAAGGTATCTTTAGAAGGTGTTAGAAAAAAAAAAAAAGAATGAATTGATTAAAATATGGTTGCCAAGGATCATCTGGGGGGGGGGGGGGATAGCCCCCCCCCCTCCCCCCTTCTAGGCCCACCTGTCCCGGGCCTCGCAACTTCTTAATCCGGCCCTGGCTTAGCTATATTTTCTTCGCTCATCGAAAAGCGATTCCCAGTGACACGTAGAAGTAAAGCTGAATTGCTAAGAGAATTGCTCGTTTACGTACGCCATAGCTTGAAATATTGTTGAACGGTAAAGCAAAGGAGTTTGCCCAGTTTTCGTCTCAATACCTAATATGGAAATATTCATATTCGTCACCAAAAAAGCACTACCAAGAAGGACGTAAGCGATCTTAATAAAATTTTATATTCAATCTAGGACTATTTTACCATGAAATCTATTAAGAGTTTCAAAGGCATGGATGAATATTCGAACTTGCCAAACATCCGATTCAATGGGAGTATGAAGTCATACTAACCCCTTAAGTGGGGAATTTATCAGATAGAAGCCTACCGCCGGAGTCAAAAATTATTTTCGTGAGAATAACAACTCAAGTTTGTTAAAGAAATGTACCATTCCTTCTGGAGTTTATACTCCTATTTCGAGTTTCGAATTCATATTTCACTCAAACTCGAAATATAACGGGACGGAAAAACTGCCAAACCCCCCGGAGGAGAATTTCACCATGACGGATACATGCGTCATACCCTCTGAAGGGGCTAATCGCCCGTAACCCGGGTCACCTACAAGGATCATAATGATGAAACGTGACAGGAAAACTTCTAAAGGTGTCTAGAAAATTCGATCGAAGTTTCAATGTCGCCGGATGTGCCATCTCAGAGAAAACTTGCCGAATGCCGGAGGAATATGGAAAGAAGGTGGCGCCATCGAAGGCTCCAATTTCCTTTTCTTTTCCCTCCAGCCAATTCCCTATTCGCTGGGTGCATTAAGTTGGAGACATCAGGCGGTAGGAAGCATAAAAATGTGCTGGTGGGGAGTCAAGCGCGCAAGCTTCAATGCGTTCCTTATGGAAACTGTTTTTACTACGAAAATGCTTCTCTTTTTTTTTTTGCCAGAGGGATTTCTTAAGGCCAAGAATGATTATATAGTAAGTAATCGATGGGCTGAAGTTTCTATTTGGAGCATCCAGACAGCCTGAAAGGCCTGTCATGAAGTTTCTTTCAGTCTAGGCCTTCGCTTTCCATGGGCCTATGAAAATCAAATTTGCCATTTGCTGTCACAGGATAAATAGCCAACATTAACCCTTGACCTGATACGTTTTATCATGAGGTCAGGACCGGATTAAGGGGGGGGGGGCAAAAGGGACTGTTGCCCCGGGCCTCACTCTTCCAGGGGGCCATCGAAGGAACTGAAAAACATTAAGTATTTGCGTAAAGGGGGGGGGGGGGAAGGGGGGTAGCTCCAATTGGTTGCTCCCTTGGAAGGGAGAGGGAGCAACCACCGGGTTGCGAGGTCGCGAGAATTTGCGAGGCCTTCTTAATCGAGGCCGAACTTCTTAATCCGGCCCTGCTGCGGTACTTATCCACAAAGAGTTTCTGTCATGGGTTATAATTTACGCCCATGAAGGACAATGATACGAAAAAAAGCTAGCAGCACTTACGAGAATACAGAGGCAATGGGAGTCAAAACTTCAAATTTAAAGCAGTTTCCCGTTGTAGTGAATTCCATGAGGAACTGGAAGATATTAATAATATCCTACTCATTTGAGGCACATGTACCTCACTGAGGCTCATGATTCCATGGAAATCCTTGCATTGGTGAGTGGCTTTGAGGAAAACCTGTACCTCCTCTGAAGGTGAAATTTAAGGATTGAACCACGTTTTTTGCACACCCCTGTACTCTGTCGCATTTGTAGCATTTATACTTCGGCTAGAAGCTCCCTTTGTCAATGTCATAGCTTTCAGGTTTTGAGAATAAATTGGAAGGAGCCCCATGTGAAGAAGGATTGTACAATTCTGTGAAGACATGGCTTTGTTCCGTCCTCCTCCTTATGTGCGACTCCCTCCAGTCATGGGCGGCGCCATATTTAAAACGCGCCATCTAGTGTTAGTGCACCCAGCGAATAGAACCGCCGTTGAGTCAAACAGCGAGGCAGTGCCGAAATGAGGGCGATTGGATGCTCCACTGCTTTAGAGACGCATGAGGTAACGTCAACAGTGCTTCCTAAGAGCTACGTGTTTTTTCCCCGTAATGGGTTTTCCGCTGATGCTCCGATACTATTAATCACGTTTGACTGAGCTGCACTGCGTAGTTTTCATGCTGAAAACACACCTGTGGCTTCACTATTGCTCTATCTATCTATTCAAGCGAGAGTTACAAGGTGCACTTCAAACAAGGCACCATACACTGGTTCATGAAATCCCATTAACCTTCGATTCTGAAAATTCTAAAATATTTCGAAACACCTATTGTAGATTGAATGAGTAGGGTTACTGGAAGTGCTCTATTTTCATTATCTTACCGGTGCCGTTTCATGTTTCAAGAATTTCATCTTCATATCTTTAGCCAGACCTTTCAAATCAGAATAAAGTATTTAGATTCCCTACAGGGTGGATTTTCCTCCTGGTGGACAACGTTCCAACAGGTGAAAATACCGCCTAAAGGGACATCTACCTGGTTCCAAATCCACATGGGAAGTGAACGTTTTTCAAGGGAGGTTACAGTCACATCCATTTTAAGTTCTGTACTACATTCACGCTAATATATGTTATTGGAAAAATTCCTTTCATTATGGCTGTCCCTGGGTCAGACTGTCTTGGGGACATTATTATGAGTGCTTTCAAGAAAAGTTTGATGCATATAACTGCCTCGATAATTATGATTCAACAGTAGATATCAGATTCTTTCCTGGCCATCAGGTCAATCTTGTTAAAATTATTAACTGTACTTATGTTTACCATGCAATTATGCATCTGCGTGCTTGGCTGTATACTCGTGAAACTCTCCTCCATAAGAGTCGATGCCGCTGTAACGCTCCTCCACCAGAGTCAATGGCAGTGTAACGCTCCTCCATAAGAATTGTTGATGGCGTAATACTCCTCCGTAAGAGTCGATGCCGATGTAATGCTCCTCCATGAGAGTCCATGCCGGTGAGTCACTCAGTACTTCAGTAGTACCACATCGAATTTTGATTCAATTTTCGTTTTCGTTTCACATGTTCGGGTTTCAAGTATCATGGAACTTGAAATAGAACCAATGGAACCTGTGATGAGCTACCGCCAAAAGTTAAGAAACGGTTGAAGCACTCGCAGACTTCGACGACGAATTTCGCATTTTCTCTTCACCAGGTGCCGTGCTGTCGTCATTATCCGTAACGTTTCCTCGACGACGAAACGTTACTTCAAATCCACAACATGTATCACTGCACTCGAGCCACATCAGAGTTCGATTCGTTCTTCATTTTCAAATCTGGAAATTGAATCGACTGCAGAAGGCCATCCAAGTCTTACCTTGAAGGCCTTGCGGAACTTGGCCGAGAGGATGTGATAAAGGATGGGATTGATGGTTGCCGAGACGTAGTAAAGGATTCCGGAAATGTTAGTCAAGATCTCGTAGACTTTGGTATCCAGTTCCCGATTTTGGTCTCCGTAGATGGCCAGGAGCCTTTGGGCATGGAAAGGGGCCCAGCACACGAAGAACGCGATAACCACCGCCACTGTCAAAAAAGAGGAACAGAGTTGTTAATGAAGACCCAAAAGTCTGTCCCAATTAAGACTTGGCAAGGGAATCTCGCAAGTCCGCTCCGTCGTGGATCGTTTAACCCCCGCAATAGAAACACCCTTCCGTCTCTGTGAGCCTTTCTATATTTACCCTCGGAACGAGTAAATAGCTGCCAGCCCGTTGTCTTTACTTTTCTGCACGTACGACTTCGTCTCGTCTCTGGTATTTGTCTCCAGATCAGAGGACTCATCGGCCGGTAACTCTTTCTTCCTAGCAAACCTTAATGAGGAAAAGAGCCTCATGGGATCGCCTGGATGTCTCACAATTATCTGTGTGCTTGTGCCTGATGAGTGTCTGCGAGAAGCTATTGCCAACGCAAAACACTAATAATCTCTTTGTTTTTGCCACAACCGTCCCAAACTCGACGTCTATTTAGTCTGGAAAACAAACTTATGGTTAGATGAGTGTGAAAGTTGGACTCCGTCAAAGTACCAAAAGCGATCCGTGTGAACACATAAGGAAAGTTATTTCTAAGTTTAAAGAATTGAGGTTCTCTGTACGGGCATGTGAGAACTTTCTGAGATTTTTTCAGGACGAAAACGAGAGGTACATACGAGCTAAAAGGGGTGGAAAAAGAATCGAGATGACCATAATCCTACAATCTACGATACGATGCGAAACTCTCCAACAGCGGATGTAAAGTTTAAAAAAAATATAACGGGAAGAGGTAGACGAAATCAAAGCAGGAGATTGAGATGTTTGGATTCCAATCACGGTCATTCATGCTTCTAGCCTGATGGGACTGCTCCACATCAGGGAAGAAGCAAAGGGTGGCAGAAAGAGAAGAATCTGATGCGGTGGCATTCGGGTCACGTCTCTCTCATCAGCAGCACGACCCAAGTAACACAAGATATTCCAGCAACGTTTAGGAAATGCTGAACAATGTTGCATCTATGTGTAAATGTCCAAAACGTCAACGTAGCTCAAATGTTGCGAAGGAACATTGCATTTACGTTGTAAATCGCTACTTATTCATTACATACACGTTGCAGATACGTTTCAGGATTTATGTTGCTGCAATGTTCATTAAAAACGTTGCTTCAGGGGCATCTAANTCTTTTTGGGAATATTAGCTTTTTTATCTTGACCCCATTAATCTGTCTGGAAAATGAAGATAACAGGTGATGAAGTGTCCGTGTTCATTGATTCCTATAATGAGACAATGTGAGACACATGGCAAGGTACTAGACATTCTTGTGCGGGACTATTCCAGGAAAAGGGAGAAGGGCACTTGTGTGTACTGTGAGAAAGCGAGACTTACGTCTCCATCTCATGGCAAGGAGGACAACTTTACAATTCACTAAAACTTCTAAGTCGATGTTGTATCAGAATGTTGTCGCTACGTTGTCGATGTCAAGAGTGTCAACATTCTCTCAATGTTGATAGCTAATGTTGCAATGACATTCGTAGAAGTGTCGCAGCAACATTCCAAGTGAAAACTTTGAAGTAATGTTTTCTCAATGTTTTACAGCAACTTGCAACATAGAGCAACATAGGCAACATTTCGGAAACGTTTCATCAATATGCTGTGTTACTTGGGCGAGACGGACGCAGAATTCAATTCAGGAATTGAATCCATTCCTTATGTTCAGCAACATTACTGTTCACGAGTTGATTCAAAGAAACGTAAAGCCCAGCTTAAACCACCCCAGTCCTTGTTGACGGAAATCGAGTAAATTGAGCAAAGGAGGATGAGGAGTGTAGCGTTTCAATCCAGAGACAATAAGTTCTATTCTCTCCATCGGCGTTCAGCCACTCTCGCAAACAAGATACACGAGTTCGACGGGAAATTCTATAGATCTGCTTCACATTCCCTGATGATAAATGTCTATTCTTTGGCGTCGCATTTGGACGCTATTGGTCTTGAAAGAGTACGAGTACGTGATTTATTTTTACTGGCCTATTCCAAGCAAACTCTAACAGTAAAATGCTACTTGTCTGCAGCTGCGATGAAGCACGATGCCGATGCGAATAAAATAGCGAAAAACATCAATTAAACTTATTTTATTATTCTCTCTGGAAGAAGTCGCCTTTAGAAGAAACAGGAGCATGTAGCTCGCGGCTGGAATTTTGGCACTTCCTCTCTTGGGATTTCCTTCTTAATGGACGGTGACTTCTTGATAAGAGGCTTTCTCGGGCTCTTCCCCTCCCCACAGATCACCTTCCGTCAGACATATCGAATTTCAAGTCGATACAGGTTGAGATGAGGCGTGTGCGAGAGAAATTCTTTGGTAATAGGTGTGCCTGCACACCTCTTTCTCTACATGTTCATTTCGTCTTTGGGCAGAAGATGAAATGCAGTATGTTATGGCGATAAGGCTAGTCAGGAACCCTGCGTTCATTCTTTTGTTGCTCGTGAGCCATGTGGATCTGAGGCATTCCGTTGCCATGAAATCAATATGAAGCTGATCCTAAAATTTATAAAACACACTCGGGACCATCCAACATCGCTTGACGGAGATGAAGTTGGCAGGTGCCCCACCCACCCCCAATCTCATTGCATCGTCGTCGTCTCATTCAGTCTAAAAGCACGGTTAGCACTCTTGTGGTAACCATCTGATTGCAGAATTCCTTCGTGGTCGAAAGAAAACTTCTTCGTGTAGTTGTTATACCTTCTCCCTCGTTTTTCTTGTCTTTACAAGCAATCCATGGATGCGCTCGTTGACGTATGAGATGTGAATATCGTGGAGCTTCCCCCGTTCCCCATCTATCCTCATCTATGCCCATCTGTCCCCACCTATCACTGGACATCAAACGGATGAATTAGCTGTGCTGAATACCGGTTATATACCGTGGAAGGCCGTGTTTACGACAGGAAACCTTTCATAGAGCCTATGAAGATAGAAAAGACAAAATAAGGAGATTATATGCCTCAACTTTGTCGGCTGTGGAAAATAGAGAATCGGCTTTCCCACGAAAGGATCTAAAAGATTCCTGATGAAATTCGAATGAAATATTCGGATCTGAGTCTACTCTCTTGGCGAAATCCGATTCTTTTCTTGATTGAAAAAACTTTATGATATATTCTTGCCGAGAAATTTCATTGTTTTTTTCCTTAAAAAAAGGACTCATAGAGACATTACACCCAGAAATGCCGTTCCTCTATTACATCTAAGTCGGCAATTGGGGATCATTCTTGGACTGCTACAGTATCACTGAGTGTGAATAAATTTTCGTTTGCGAGCTTGATGCGAGTCTCACATCTGAGGGTTCTTGAGAAGATGAGGCCTTATTCCCCAAGACAGCGCTTTTTTTCTTTGCATCCTTTTTACTGCAAAGAACTTGTACTTCAGATAAGAAAAGCCTTCGTCGGAGCCTCCAGTCTCGGCCTTCATCAAGGCTTTCTTCTTCAAGGCATTAATCGCGGCGCTTCGTTTCAGGAGCCATATGACTTCGGCCCCCGTTTTTCTTTTTCTCCGCCAATTTTTTTTTATACAAAGCACGATTTAAGGTATTCCCTTCTGCTGTGTCCCATAACTCGCTTTTTAAAGCTCGTGGTTCCTCCTTCATTTCTTTCCTTTCCTTTTTTCCTTCTTTCCTTCATTTCAAAATCGCTCATCCGTGCTGGATGCACACAAATCAAGTTGCAAATCGCTAATGGATTTTATTTCATATTTTAAAACAATATTCCGAGGAGGGTCGACTTCACGAAAGAAATGATGAGAAAAAAAAAATCCTTTGCCAACAAGTCGCAGCTATTTTTCGACAACAGAATGACGTTGAATCGAGAATCACCGAATAAGTTCAATTGCTCGAACTACTTCGGCGATTGAACCAGTTGAACAATTGAGTTACGACTTGAAAACGTTCGGGATGGTCACTGAAGCCCAATCCACTGAGGCACTTTCATCGAAAATGGCGGTGGCCAACAAATTTATAATTTATTGCCAAAGGCTCTCGTGTTATCTTCAGTTTCGTTTCAATAATTGTTACTTGCGAAATTTTAGCTTTATGAAATTATCTCTTTCCGGTGAATAAATCTTTTTGTAGGGTCAAATAAAATCAGTTTGTGACTTTTAAAATGGATTTGTCATCCTGGGCCAGACACCCAGACAGGGCCCGGACAGATATAAACATATTTATCGGTATGGACTTCGATGTTGTCACGCGTATCGTCGGGTGAGGATTAATTTGTTCCAATTCCAGAGTTCAGATTTTTAGCCATACCATTAAACATCAGCAACAAGATTGTTTTCTTGACTTAGAAGGTCGCGCATTAATGTATTATTAATTATTATTATTACTTTATTTATTAGGAATCTGTGGATGTAACATGCTACTCTGCAAACTTATGTTTTGTTTTCAGCAGCAAAACTCTGATGAAGTTCATGTTTCCCAAGCTTACAGTTTGGAACATGGAACGAAATAATCCTCATAAGACGGTACGTTGCAAGGATTGCCAAACGGCATCAAAGTGATTATCGATCGTCGTCTTCGAGGAAAGGCGAAACTGGAATGAGTGCGACATAAGGCTAAAAGTTACGTCGATGGTCTCCTACTCGTACATTGCCTTAGATATTCCATCTTCAAGCGAGAAAAAATAAATAATTTTCAAGGATCCATTTTCACGGTCCCTTGACTACCGAAGCGTCAGTGTGATTGGACTCGCGCCTAGAATTTATCTTTCGCGCTCGATTTCGAATGTTTTCAATATTTCATCTGGAAGAACGAGAGAGCCGGATGCTGGAGAATGGCATTCTTTGTGAGGAGAATTCTTACGGTCAGACTTGTCTTACTTTTGGGGATTGGCACAACCCAAAGGAGGGGAGAGTGCCTTTAATATGATTGTAGTAAACATAATTTCGCATCCTGTAATGTTTCTGCCAGCTCTCCTCCGCATCGCTCCTTCGCCCGCCCCCCCCCCCCCCCCCCCCACCCCCCCCCCCCTAATCTTGTTGCTGATGTTTAATGGTATGGCTAAAAATCTGAACTCTGGAATTGGAACAAATTAATCCTCACCCGACGATACGCGTGACAACATCGAAGTCCATACCGATAAATGCGATTAGTGGCTCCAAACTTACTCGAGTGGTCGTTAATATGTAGACCGTGATGGCATTCGCGGACTAACGACCAATAGATGTCAGAATGTTCTCGCTTGAGCGCTTTAACATTTCTCTAGAGGATGTCGGTGGAAGTTCCATTGGAAATTAATTGCGCTGAAAATTAGGCTTGATATGGCTTCGTCCTGTCCAAGAGCGAATATCCCCAAGAGAGCTAACGCTGAGATATGTAGAGGCAAAGGCCGTACCATTTCAGAACGAATCGCCTATCTCTCCCAAAGGCAGATGATCATGGAAGGACAGCAATTCCTTAAAAGAAGTAGACAAAACGAACGTGCAAGTGGCTTGATGCCTATAAGACGTGCTATGGTAGGCCTCGTGAAGTGGAATGAGGAACTTCTTTGCATCGACAGAAACTGCAACGCAAATAGCCTCCGTCACACTGTGAGGCAATCAAGAGAAATAGAGGTCTTTTTGTTTCGCTCGTTATTTCTGATGTGTCGTTTTCCGCATCGACTGAAGAAGTTTTCCATTCCATTTGCAAAGGTGATGGCAAATTTGTCCACGGTCGATGGATGCGCCGGATAGAAAAGGCTCGCGAATGCGGGATCGTGCTTCGGAGCCAGGAAAAGCGTCGACTGGTGGAGTCTAAATTTCGAGCGATACGAATGGACGGCGCAGGAATGGACTTAGCAAAATGTCGCTGTTGGACCGACGAGTTTGAGAGAGACGTGGAGGCCGAACCGCATCGGGAGCTGGTTCCTGCTTCTTCCCGCCTTGGCTCCCACACTGTTCAAGCGGGTCGACCCGGTATTAGAGAGTCTACAACGCGTAGCGGATTCTTGACCAGGACTGGAACTGGAAGGTCCAAGCACTTTCTAATACCCTTCGTTTTACCCCCAAATAATTGCATACCGGGTACACGTGTGGACCTTTCCACGCAATTTGAACCCCTCGCGTTCAGCCAACGCAAGTTAATTTGCATGCTTTCCTTCGCGTGCAAGTTGTCCTGCGCAAAGAACTTCAGCGCAAGTTTATGGGAATATTTTTAGACACCTCAGGGCATTCAGAAAGCCGATTCCTTATCGAGATTACGGGCCGAGCGCGGGGCCTTGGAAAAATCATAAAGGGGAACATTTCTTCTGCTTCAAATGACGGATCCATTTTCTCTCGCATTTTTCAGTGTGTGAGTGAACGTTCTCGATAAACGAGTTTTGTGGTTTTCGCGGGAATCATCTGCCTTGCGACTCGTAACAACGAGCTCGAAATCCCAGTTCGATGACTATCTGCTGCACCTAAACGAGGTCGAGTCTCTCAACGCTGAAGTGTTGAATACGAGAAGCACGTCGCAGATGCGAAGGAGAAGGAAGCCCTATCGGACGAGACCGTTCTCGAGCGCTGCGACGGCCTGGCCTTCCGTGAGGAACACGAGGTTAGCCCTAATCAAAGGCGAATGCAGGCATTGGCTTCATTTTAAGACATTCTTGAGGATCAGGTAGTGTACAGTTTGGCGTTATGAAACATTGCCTTCATTTTGTTCAAAGGTGTGAATGACCTTTTCGTGTTTGACACTCGTTTACAAATGAAGCAAAAGGAAAAGAGGGGGCTCGTGGTCCGAAGGCATCTCATGATTATATTGGTTGAGGTAAAATGTTCCTCTGAACTTGCACGAAAACGGCTGAATTGCCTATTTCTCAAAAAAGATCAAGGTTTCATGGGGAATTTCGTGATTCGTGAATTTCTTGAGACCCCCGCGTCGAAAGTCTGCCGCCATATTGGGGATTGGTGCAATTTAAGTGTGTTTCAAACAAGATTTAGGTATGAAAACTAGATTCCTAGACCTAAAATACCCAGACCGATTTATATACCCAGGACACATCGTGTTCAGGGGTTAGTCACTATTTGACTGTTGAAGAAGGAGCATCCACTCCTAAACTGGAACGTCGTGTTGACTCCGCGCGCTCGGAATCGAGGGCGACAGCCATAACGTGATCGGTAGGTCGTAAGCTCCAATTTTATGAATCCCATTTCTGTGGATTAAACTTCTCAAGTTCCGTTCTATGCCGTTCCCGTAGAAAACGAGTTATATTTCCGGAAGTGGCATTTTCGATTTCCGGATTTCTATGGGCCACCTTTGAAAGAGCGACCCCTCAATCGATCGATCGGTGTCGATCCTCGATCATTGTCGATCCTCGATCGCCCTCTCGATAAATCTCGATGACCGAAGCACCTCTCACCCGGAGCGGCAAAAGGGTAAAAGTCTTTGGCAGAACTCCATCGGGAATAATGGATAGGGTTCATCGGGTTCATAGCACTAACTCTTTCCTATCTCGATGAATTGTCTCCTTTTGTTAGCATCGATCGATTCTTCCTCCTAACCAACGTGGGGGAGGGGGGCGGGAGGGAGAGGGGGTAGGAGGGGGGAGATGTGTCAAGTGCTCTATTAAATGCGACCCTTGAAAATCTATATTTGGATAACTATTAAAGTAGACGACGAAAAGCGTGAGAAGATTGAAGAATCGCAGAGGTAAGGCATGGGGCAAGCACGCGAAAACATACGGTGATCCCAGAGATGGGGTACTTTGTCGGCAGTTCGTGCATCGTCGATGTGGAGTCATTTAAGTCATGTCAGATGTTATAAAATGAATAGGGAGACTTCGAGCTCGTGGGAAAGTTTGACGTCCCTCGGAGTCCGTGTCTTTAATGTTTCAAGAAATCCATCCCATGCATAATCATTATGAGAAGTTTTAGAAACCGATGCAAAGTTCCCGAGGCTTTCGTGGTGACCGAATTTACTTATTAATTTACTGATGAAGATAAAAACCGCGTGTTTCAATATCGTGGTCATCGATTCGCATGTCGATCGTGAGTAGCTGGTATATTCGCACGAGAAGACGAAGCTAGACTTATCCCAAAATGGCATTCCTGCAATCTTGGAGAACAAAAGGCTTGATCTTTTGCTATACTTACGCCTACAAGTATCAAGTACGACGCGAGAAGAAAGGGAAAGTTGATCGATTGTCGCCGAACGAGACGATTGCGAGATGGCCGGAAGAAAAAAAAATCTCTCCAGACGCCGGAGAGAAGAAACGGAAAGGCAAGTGGAACAAAGGAAACCGAGACCCATTGTCCTGGGACCATAATCCAGATGAATCTCTCTCTTTTTTTGCTTTCTCGCCGGATCTTTTAGCTCTCATCGGCGCGGATATGACGGCGTAAAAAAAAAAAAAAAGCCGCAATGCGTCTTGGAAGCCATGAACTAAAACGGATCGTGTTAAGTATGGTAGGTTATAATCTCCCAAGAAATGCCTGGCACTTCAAAGCACGTTAGCACTTTGTCTTAGGATGAAGAAAAAAAATAGAGAATAGGTTGACCTGGCTTTTTCTTTCTCACTAATCCGATTTTTGCATCGGTGGCCTTCATTTACTAGCGTAGAAAGCAAAAAGTAGTGAAATTTTTCGATTGGCCTTCAATCATAAAAGGTAATTGCTCACACCTTGAGGAAAATGGTGGGAATGTTTTTTTTTTCCGTCTCCACGGTTGCCGTGCTCGACTTCGTTTACGATGAGAAAATCAGAGTTGGGAGGAGCCGAAATCTGGTTCCATACAAAGAAAAAATTCGAAACAAGCGAATTTGAGTAAAAACTATTTCATATGGTATTTTATGGAATTCTGCCGAGGCCAAGCGATTGACTTGGAAGCAAGTAACATTTCGAGAGGGAAAAAAAAATAACTTCGAGTGTTTCATCAATACATTAGCCATAAATGTAGCTTTTTCTTCTCGGTATCTCCGCTTTCAAGGATCGGTCCGAAACGAAAGTGAAGCGGGTATTTATCCTCTTTGATTTTATTTAGGATCATCGATATTCATGATCAAGAATGAAGATCGAATGATGAAAATGCGGAGAAGTCGGGGAATTTCTCTAGCCTCAGCCGATGTTTCGGCGGGCGAATGCCCCCAAAGCCTGCGATCGATTATCTGAGAGTGGGGTCATTTCCCACACATCACCGGGGTGATGAGTGGGAAATGACCGCATTATCACCTGAAAAGTGACCGCACTATCACTTGGAATCCGGGGGGAAATGACAGAAACGCTTATTTCCCGTTCCTCGCCTTCGTTTCGATCTTCGCAGTTTCTGGCAGATGGAAGATGATAGGATGACTTCCTTCGAGAGAGACGCGGAGTGGACATTTCCATCAACCGATCGATTCGGATCAAGAAACATCGAGCAGCTGCACTTCTGGAGTGGGGAATAAAAGTACATAGGGCTTCGTCGAGATTGGCTTAGCCATCTCACTTGGAGAATAACTCCCCCCCCCCCCTCTCCCCCCATTTCCCGTGTGTATCGCTGACTCTCCCTGGAGGAGTGAGCGCTCGAGAGATGGATATTGAGGATTCCTCCTCTCATCCTGCTTATCTCATATATCTGAGGCATTCCCTTTTACAGCCCCCTGCGGGATGGGCTGGGATTACGAATCTCTCTTTTTTCATCATCAAAGGAGGAGAGCTGGAAATGAAAATATTGTTTGCCCGATGCCCGAAGATGGCATGCACGAGGGATCGCGGCGGCGGTTGGACCCGGCATGTGTGTTTCGCGAGCCGATTCATCACAGCCGCTATGCATCAGTAGTGAACTTCTTATGCTCATGATCTTTTTAATGAGCAGTGAATCTATTGTTCCTCGCGAGTGAGTCTGGCAGGAGATATTCCGGTTTTCCAAAGTCGACATGTTCGAAAAAGTATAAATCCATTTTGCCCGGGAACGGGCACGTTACAATTAATCATTTTCTTCCATAAGCTCGTTTATAGCAAATTCGTCAATGGATGAAGACGTTCCCAACCGAAATCAAATTTCCTGCATTCGTGAGTTGCAAAACGTCGGCATGGTTTTCGGCACTGGCATTCTCGCAAACGCGGGCGAATTGAATTTCTCGCTGAAACGCAATGAAGGGGATAAACGATAAATTGCACGACGAGCCTAATCTTTTATTCAAAAGTAAAGTTTCAAAATAAAAAAGCTAGGTCAAATTGAATGTTCTCTGACGAACAGAGGAAAGGTGGAAGGGCTCTTTTGAGGGACACACTCGATTCCTGAATTCGTAGCGTGTCCGGCAGAAATTTCCCAGGGGCCTCTGGGATATGGCTGATGGAGCTCATGGAATATGCACGTCTCGTAGACTCGGATCGTTTCCAGCCACTTGTTGCCTTGAAAGTGCCAAAGAAAGGACTTCGCATCGAAGCGGGCTGACTCCGAGGCCGGACTCGCTTCGGTACGTGTGGCGTTCAAATTCCTATCTGAATCGCGAGAATGCGCTGGAGTTCTCTCGCATTCATGCCCTTCCTCATTTCCCTCCGGCAAAAAGTGAAAAGAGGACTTAAGAACGAGAGAGAGAAAGAAAAAGAGAGAGAAGAAGAGCATAGGAGGTTCTCTCGGTGAGTCTCCTTTGATTAGCGCGGGACGAGATGGGACATGTCGGCTGATGAATGGACTCGACTCACAACGTATATAGCACAGCCGCTAATCACAGCGAATTGGGTGTGAAAGGGAGTTGATTAAAGCCGGTTTTCCCGAGGTCCCCGTTAATTGCCTTTCCGGAAGCCATGGCCTTTATTTTCCCGTCTCCATTCGATCGAGGCGAGGAGGCGCAAAAAGCCTATCCTTTTCGTCTCGGGGAGGAAACCGCTGCAGAAACAGCGGTTATTTATGGGTCGCCGGGTCTTATGGCTGGATTGATTAAATCACGGGGCCATCGAGGAAATTGGACTACCTTTTCTTCCCAATTTATGGGTTTCATCAAGCCGGTAGGGGAATTACTCCGCGGTCCAGGTGCGACGCTGTCGAGAGTCTATCTCGATTTATCGTTGACACCCACAGGTTTTGCCATTCTGGTCGGTAAAATAAGTATTTAAAAAAAAGTAAAAAGGTATTTAAGGAAAAAGTATTTAAGCTCCCATGGCAAGACGTTTCTTGGAGCGGTGAAACAGATAAATGATTGCACAGAAGGATGGGTCACCGTGGGAAAGATTTCGTATTGCGCGTCTCCCGCGAATTAATGCTGCAAAAAAAGGAGAGATCCAGAACGGACACGAAGGCGGCTCCATCTCCTCGTCAATTTTCAACGTACCAAAATGTATTTTTGAGAAATTTTTGTATTTTTGAGACTTGTTCGCCTTGGAACCACCTGGGACTTTGTGCCCACCCTGTGTATCCTCATTCTTCCGGTGTAAATGCCTTCATTTCCGTTCGGCGACGCCACAGTCGCCGAACGGCATTTCAATTTGGTCCTTCCCGTTTTCTCTTCTCCGTGAGGGCGAACATTTTTCTTTAATTCATGTTTTTAAAAACTAATTTGGTGTCCTCATGCCACGACTGACAATTTAATTACGGAATGCATTCGATTTCCTTGTTGCCTGATGGGATTCGCAACATGTTGCCCCTTTTTTTAATCTCTAATTACCGATCTCCGATCTCGTCGTGTTCGCGAAGTGAAATCTCGTCAGCTCTTTCACTCGAGCGTTCATCATCAGAGGGATTAATCAGCTTCCGAACCCTGAAAGGTAATGACCCCATCATCTCACGATGGAAAAAAGAGGAAAATTCATTTTCATTTCATAACCATCTGGATTACGAGTCATCGTGAAAAAAAAATTAATGAACTTTTCACCGATGAGATTGCGATATTACGAGGATTATCCTGTCGATAATCTTGGCCACGGAAATGAAGGAATCGGAAGGCATCCTTCCTACGCGAAATCGCTTTGTTTTCCATCAGGATGCGATGAGAGGTCCATTTCTCCAGAGGGATTTTCCACCTCGGGAACTTAATGAATCATCACTTCACATCTCATTTTTCTTTCCTTTTTTTTCTCTTTTTTTTTTGCTCTTTTGTCCCCCCCCCCATCATTCACAACTGCATTTGGTTGAAAGCTTGCGATTTTTCTCGAGAAGACAGGCACTCGAGGGTTTCCGTTTCTCGATGTATCTTCATCAAGGAAACAATGAGTGCCATGGAGCTTTTTCGGTTCGCATTTAACTCGGGGATCGGGAACCTTTTGGCCATGCGATCCAATTTGAGAGAGTAAAGTGCTTGTGAGCCAAAGATTTTCAAAACGGTCGAGTTTTTTTTCCCCGAAGTTGGCGACAAAATGTGCATTCTTTGATGCATGAGAAAAAATGAGGAAGAAGCAGGATTTTTCTCTGCTGCAGTCCGTGAGCCAAATTTGGCTCATGAGACGCAGGTTTCCGACCCCTAATTTTAACTGAATGAAAGTAAATGTAATGTCTCTTTAAAAAGTAATACCAATTGGAGGCGTACAACTGTCTTTGCAAGAAAATCGTCTTGCTGGAAATAATGCTTAATATGAAAAAGCATCAGTAAAGTTCAGAAAACAAAAATTCCAATTCCCTTCGTTAATTGAGGGAAGACGCGTGTGCATATTCCCACGCGGAAGTACGAGAATATCGACTGGTGAAATTTCGTTGTAAGCGACGGAAGACACGATTGCTCACCTGCGCGATTCATCGACGAATTCGTCTCTGCGACATTCGCATGCCGCCATTTCAGGAATATAGATCTGCACTCACTCGGGATCCTGGGGCTCGTGTGTCTGGCGTGTCGACCCGACGGATCATCGGTTTCCAATAAAACCCATTTGTTGTCTCGCGTTTCGTCCCATTTCCTGTTGACCGCGTCTCACCTGCGCCCTCCTTCGCCCTCCTCTTTGCTTTTCCGGCAGAAGTTCGCAGAAGGAAAGAAGCAACTTTCGGCATTACGCCAATAGTAGCTCTCGTGCAATTCATTTTGCCGCAAAGGGAACGCCGCTCTAGATACGATGAACGATACTGCAAGTGCGATGTAGCGTTCTCGTTTGGACGAAATCTACAGGCTAGAGGTGTGCATGAGTCCCGCTTCACGCGGGACTCACGACTATTTTCGTGAGTCGTTACTCGCACGGGAGCTCCGGCGAAGGACCTTATCGTGATCGTGACTCAAACAGAATTC
This sequence comes from Darwinula stevensoni, assembly GCA_905338385.1. Lineage (NCBI taxonomy): Eukaryota > Metazoa > Arthropoda > Ostracoda > Podocopida > Darwinulidae > Darwinula > Darwinula stevensoni. The sequence continues at coordinate 825 of CAJPEV010002262.1, read as the reverse complement.
ACTCGCTCTCGATCGTGAGTTGGTTTTTTTTTCAGTGGAGTTACTTTGCCGGTTTGTAACTCCCCCCAGACACATGCCACGGTTTGGATTTAGGACGATTCCTTTCTACCTCTTCGAAGTTCGAACCCTTGGGAACGCCCGAAACTTCACCTTTTCATGCAGGCTCACCTCAAGCAATTTTTTTTTCCGGGTGCTCCGCGGATTTTTGATCAATCTCTCTGATAGTTTGGACATGATTTTTCTCTACAAGAACTTGCGAACAAGAAACTACTATGTAAATCAAGTGTCATCCGGCTACTACACAGTTTCTTGCTATTTACTATTTTAAAATACAATAACTGAAGGAAATATCATCATTTTGAAAGGGGAGAGGAAGGGTAAGCTGTCACGCGTGACACGACTCACGAGGTAACACGCGTGAGTTCAATTCACGGGAGCAATGATCGTACGTATCCGGGAATCTCAAATGATTTCGATTCAGGGGATTGCGTGAAAATGAGTGACAACATAGTTTTTCTCTCGTGATCGTGAGTCGAGAATCGCTCACGCGCACACCTCTACTACAGGCTTCAGGGTTTTTTTTTAGATGAGAGCGAACGAGTTCTAAGTCCCGTTTAAAGCAGCCGGCTTTAGACCACCTCCACATTCCGCTGTCTCTTTCCGAACTCAAACAAGTATAACTTCTTCGTTCTCGTTTCTTCTTTTCTTAAGAATGAAAGATGAGACGAGAGAGGTGCACACCTTCGTTCGTGTCATTCCCGTGGATCGGTGGCAGTATTCTATTAAAATCTTTGACTTATTTAAAGTAAATTTCTTGACCTCGGC
>CAJPEV010002261.1:0-47535 GCA_905338385.1 Darwinula stevensoni | reverse complement strand
CGCAATGAAAAAAATATTTCCAGCTGTGTTAATCGAATAATTAATTATCAAATATTAATTTGAGAACTCTGATTGTAAACTGGGTAGGCACTGCCTACCCTGCCTACCCTGACGAGCCGCCACTGCTGTTGGCAATGATTTGGAACTGACAAGGGACGAGTGGTTACTCGGTTGGAACTGTGAATCATAAGGAATGACGGCCACATAGAGCACCTTCTACATTCCCCATTGATTTCAAATATTTGACTAATACTGTACCATAGTTTAAACGCGGTATCTACAGTGCCTAGCTTTTCTTTTCCCAGTTGGTCTAGGCGAGAAGACGCTGGAGATGTGTTGCAGAACACAATAGAGACCTTCGTTTCGACTAAGGTTTGCTCCTATGTTTCTAGTTGAAGGCAGCCTCCTACGAATCATGGAATTAGTGCCTCTCGTCTTCTCAACCCTAGCTTCTTTCCCAAGGCAGAGGCTCTTACGAGGAAGGTGCCAGGAAGCATTTATCCGAAGGGTAAGGATGAGACTAAGGATTCATCCGGGATGATATCTCATTGGAACTGAATGGAGCGGCGGGCGAATTATTGCTCGAACTAGGTGAATATCCCAGCAAAAAGTTCCAGCTAGAAACAGCCAGCTTTCCATCAGTAAATGAGTGCCACTTCCTAGGGCGCCAAAGGGGGCAGGAGGTATTCATCATTTCCTTTTTCTTAGTGGTGCCTCCTCCCTCAATCCGTGCTCCAACCTAACGTCAATACCGTCCTAAATGCCACATCTCATAGACGGTCGCCTAAAGGCACACCAAATATAATATAAAAACTCATTTACTCAAACCTGTAATTTAATATCTATGAATAAACCAAATGCTCCCTACATAAAGTTATTGCCTTGGCCAAGCAGCATCGAACGGTCTTCCTTCATACGGTTCTTCAACTGACGACGAAGGGGTAGACAGAATTCCTCAATACGGCTGTAGGCCTACTGTACCAGTACATTTGAGGGGAAAAGGGTTACCCACCCTAACGAGATTAGGAGTAATTCTGACCCTGAGGATAGAGAAAGTCGGGTTCTACTCGGCAGAGCAAAACCAAGGGTTTTTGGCGCCCTGTGCGAGATATCAATCCAGCGCCTCCCACCCCTCAAGTTTCCCCAGCACCAACAATGCACTTCGTGTTAATTTTATTTTTAAAAAAATCTATTATTTCTATGCTTAATATAATTAAGCCCAGAATATTAATTAATTGCAATAAAATTAATATTTTACTGCATTTTAATACATATGAGATTATGTGTCTATCAATTCTTTGAAATTCAATACTATATTTAGACCATGAAATGCGACATATTTTTTTTCCTCAGGGATTAGATTTGTGTTGGAGTAAGAATACTAAGAATACAGAAAACTAGGAAAGTTTCAAGTTATGCCATGCAGTTACAAAATAACAAAATACAGACGCTTTCAGAGTATAATAAATCAGACATATAAATACAATACGGAAAATTCAATGTTTCAAGTAATTACGATGCATTCGTAAATTGTTAATGGTACAGTATTTTTGTATAATTCGGCAGCCAATCGGCATCCTCTCATTTCGACTCTGTACAGGCTCACAAGTTCGCACCTCCCTCGTTACGGCCATGCAACTGGGGATCAGACTTCATGGATGGAAATCCGATGTCCCACTGATATGAAATAGAGGGTGATGAGGTTTGACGGGGTTTGGGGCAAAACAGGTCACCCAGATTTTAACCAAACCATATTTGATATTTATAAGATATTTACTGTACCACGATTTCGAGGCTTCCACCATGGCCATTGGTCAAGACGTGCGCGATCGGTCCCCACAGCGTACCCAAAGGCTACTAACGTTCAGAAACGAGCACGACGAGTTATGATGTCCGCAGAGTAGCGTGAGGTTAGCGTTTTGTCCGTATGCCTACAAAGTGACAATGCAAAGTTAATTCAGCAAACGAGCCTTATTTCTAAGCAACATATATAGGGTGTAACAAGTCACTAACCAAACGCGAAATGATATAACTACTTAACCCGTGAAGTTAATATTTCTGCTTTGCTATTTCTGAAACGTAGGTCTCAAGTTTTCTCCTCGTTTTTAGGTAATGGCTTCTACACTTACCACTGAGCAGCGACTCGCTGCTCAGTGGTAAATATTACTAGGTATCATTATTATTATTAGCAGCGTAAGCAGGATTTCTGGGGGCTCGAACTGTCTGCAGCCCTCCCCCTGCCTACGCCGCTGGGTGGCATCAGTCTCTATGTATACAGTGACAGGAATTGCATACCATGCGATGTTCCTAACAATGAGAATCCTGCAAAACAAATGCATTCACAATTTTTATCTGTCAAAATGATTGATTCCTGTTCTCTCTCTACCTTTGTGTGTGTTCTTTGCAGTCTCATCCCAGTTGGCTAACACTAAATTTCTCAAAATCTAGAATATATGCACATCGCAAAAAAAGCCTGACCCAGAAGGAGTAAGGCGATCTTTATGAAATTTGGTGAGCTAGTGTACCATAAAATTGGAGTATTAAGGGTGGGGGATGAATAATCATGGAGAATACTTGCCAAATACTAAATTTCAATAAGACCCATGTCGCCAAACTAATCCCCGGAAACGATCACCTAAAGCAGTGACGCTTTGTCAAACAATGACAACTTTCATTGCGTGGACGTCTTTGAAAGTTTCCTTGGCAATAATTTTTCTTCCCGAGTCCTCTTTACAAGAAACTTTCAAAAGTAGAAACTCAGTCTACTTTTCTTGCATAGGTGAAAGATTTCAGTGTCGAAAATGGAGCGGGACAGGGAAAAGACTGTTGAGTTGAATGGTAAATATTGAAATGAAGAGTGCCTTTGGAACGTGAGAAGTGTCCTGTACAAGGACAAGAAAAGAAAGCAAGATGCTAGGTCTAATCTGGCAACGGAACTGGAAGTACCGGTGGCTGAAGTGCAAAGTAAAATTTGAAAGTTGAAAGTCAAGTAGAATGCAGAGATGAAAGTGGACATATCAATGAGGAGTGGAGCAAGCAGCGTTGAAATTTGCTGTTTGCCTACAAGCTCTTTTTGTGTTTGACCGACGTTCGGGAAGTAAAAGACACAAAGCTATTTGAAAAATGCGAAAATTTTCATTTTCAGCACAAAGCATTGAATAGCCAATGGCACGGGGGAAAAAAAAAAAACAAAACCTAAAACACTTTCTCAGTTCATTGCAAAGCCCACTGCCAGGGAACAATACCAGTTTCAGAGGAGAAAAACTCAGCTAAATCTTCCCTCACTCGCTTTTGCTAAGAGCCAGAATGCATTCGTTTATTCGAAAGGATACCGAAATAGTGTTGTATGTGCCGTGGAGAGCCGAACAGGAACTTCCCGTTGCAGGAGCTCGGAAAATAATGGCTAGAACTGGACAAGACATCTGATCTTGAAATGTGCAAATTTTGATTGCGCTTGCGTATTCCATAGGTGCGCTAGGCCATGATTATCCCATGATACCTGAATGAACTTAGCCAGATTGAAGTATGATATATGGTCTTCATTTTACCAGTTAACCCCCCTCCCCTCCAAAAAATAAAGGAAATACAATTCAGATATACATGCAATTCGGTGATATGAGAAACAGGACATTGTTAAGTGCAAAATGGCAATCACAGTCACAGCACGTCACTACATATGTCAGAAGTGGCCACCGCCATGTTCAATACACAAGCGTGCATGGCAAAGCATGTTGCTGGACACAGACTGTAACACTGCCGGCTGGTAATGACGCGTTGCAACTCTTCCAGAGTGTGGGGCTCGCATATGCCTGGTATTTAATATAGCTCAACAATAAGTAATCCGATGATGATAAGTGAGGTGAGTGTCGAGGCCATGATCCTTTATACAACATTCAGCCAGCGGTCTTACAGTCTGAGTTCAGTAACATGCTTCGTCGTGCAGGCTTGTGCATTGAACATGGCGGTGACCACTTCCACCTTATGTTGTGACGAATTGGGACGGTGATTTTGCACTTTACACCTTCCTGGTTCTCATTTCACCAAGTTTCATGCATCTCTGAGTTTTTATTCCTTTTTTTATTATTTGCAATTCTTTGGGTTAACTGGTAAAATGAACTCCCTGCACAAAGCATCACAAACTTCTGGGATGAAGGGAGATATGGATTGTTTTGACACGCGATAGAGATAAGCGGTAAAGGCTGGAGAAGCCGTCTCCACTCGCCAAAAATCTCAGAGTAATTAACAGTCTCTCTCCAGCCGAAATGGACTCACGATAGAGAGTGTCCTTTCGCGAAATAAACGGTCCAATTCGTCTCAGGAGTTCCTCAAAATCCTGCCCACTCATTCGTGCAAAATTCTTGAATGCAAGGGGATCTTCAATCAGAAGCTCTTTCACTTTCATGAGAGACGAATAAGCACCATGTTCATGCCACCACTGCCCAAATCGAGCGGCGTGCCTCCGTTTTCTCTTTAAAAAAAAAAAAGAAGAATCGTGACGATTTCTGCTGCCACAAGTTGATTTCCTTGTGAAGGGAGCCATCTTGAATGCTTCACTTTCATAAACATTGGCATGGAGAACGCTCTGACGAAGAAAAATCCTTGCATAAAGACCTTTCAAAGACGTCCACACTGTGAAAGTATTCTTTGAAAGTCGACTTGCAAAGAAAACTCGCATAGAAGAGTTTCTGGTGTGGACTATCTCTGAAAGGTTTCTTTTGTAATATTCATTCCTTGTCTATGCAAAGAAAACTTTCCTGGTGTGGACGAGCCTTTCGTCAATAGAAACCCCTAAATCTTGCTCCGTTTGCCTCCCCCAGTTTATCTACGCCAAACGCGTTGAGAGATCTACCGTTATTTTGACCGACGTGAACTTTTCACTTTACTTTTATTAAACCTCATGAGCCATATCTTGTTCCACTCATTCAAAAGCCACAAATCTCGCTCGGCACTGGCCCTATCCGCCTCCCCCCTTACAGAAAAACCTATTTTGATGTCGTGTGAAAATTTGATAATCTTACCCTCTACACCAAGATCTAAATCGTTAATGTAGGCCAAAAACAGAAGCGGTCCCAGGACTGAGCCCTGAGGGGGTTGCGATTCCGACCTCCGTCGACGCTTCCCCATTTACCATTATTCCTTGCCCTCTCCTCGCTCTGTTCTTCGCCTCTGCTAAACTTAAATCTAAATCTAAATCTAAAAGCAGTCTAAAAGCAAAAAGTATATTCTTCGCTCTGACCCTTTAGACTAAGATTTAGATTTAAATTTAGATTTAAGTTTAGCAGAGGCGAGGAACGGGCCCCTGGTTTCAGTCATTTTCTGCGTGACGTTACCTTCGATGGCTTTCTGGTCTTGAAGAAATGTTCGAATCTCTTTCCAAGCAAAGTAGAGTGTTAAATTGGAAATTTTTAAATGTTGAATGAGGAGCTGTTCATTGTTCCCTGCTGTTAGCAAAAATTAGCACTTTCCTTCTTGAGGTTGATAAGGAATCGGAATAAAGTCTTCTTCGCATATCGCAATGTCGAACGTTTTTCCTTTACAGCGAGTCGTCTGCTTCTAGCTTTACCCCGTCCATGGTCACTTGCTGCAACAGGGAAGGACGGGGCAACGACTGCTAACGAAAATTCCTGGTGATACTCAGCGCTATTACAGCGACTGGCCGTATTTTCCGCCGAAAATAACAGCCAGGTCGGATCGGAGATGAGCCTCTTACATAGGATTGCTAGTCATTCGTTGAGAAGTGAGTTCACCGTCGTCTCCTTAGGCCTTAGTTATATTCATGTCCATGCTATTTATGTAGCTCCTTAACAGTGGGAACAGCTTTCATGTGCTGTTCGTAAGCTTTCATTTGTATAGACCTAAGTTGCAAGAGCCATCTTTAAGATGTGATGGTTTCAACGGAAAGTTGGGAAAGCAAGTTAGATGAATGATGGAAGTGCTTCTTGACCATGTCCATGAGTGGTGAAGGATGAGGAGAGGAATAATTTTTTTTCAATGGCCCTGCTGGCCTTAGCGAAAATTTCCATCACTCTAACAAATCAGTTCCCCTACTTCACTATGGATGCCCTTAACCTCTTATTGCATGAATCTTTCTTTTGTGAAGAAATTATATGCAGCAGAGGTAATATTTTGCTTAGTTGGTGAACAGATGGTTGCATGTTACAGGCGAGCTGGGAACTTTGTATCTGATAAGCCACATCATGCAAAGCTTTGTTGAAATAGCTTCAACTTCATGCAAATATACCTCAATGTGATAGTTTGTATTATATTTGACATAGTATGTGGCAAAGGATATAGGAATTAAGCAAACCTTTAACTTCAAATAGTGTCCTCTAGATATTTAGGGTCAGTATGATTGTACATTTTTAGATTGAATTTTACCCATCTTCACTGTTTTTGGATTTAATTCATAGCTCCCCCACAGAAGTTCTTTCATTGAGTACTGTTAGTGACATCTTCCACATTGATGGTTTTGGGGATCATCTGATGAGGCAGTTCATCCAGAAGTACAGAGTGGGTAAAAAAAAAAAGTGGGCTATCTTTATCACTCCATAGCCCTGGCCCCCATGATTGGCTGAAATTGCAATAGAGTCTCTGTATGGAACATTCATTCTGCTAATCAATGATGTCAACAGAATAAAGATATATGACATAACTTCCATGCAGTTAGATAAAGAGTAGAAGAGGTGGATTTGGAAGAGTGTACAACATCCTGGCAAGATTATGAATGTGCCAGTGAAGAAATGGATGTCACTTAGGGCACATCTTACAGGGTACAAGTAAGTGCACTTTTCAAGTGCTACCTCTGTGCATAACTGCATTGGAATAATGGAATGGATCTTAAATCCATCTTCATCAAAATCTTTTGACAGTGGAAAGCTAGATAAATGTTCTGTATAGAGATGTTATTGCAATATTTTTAAACCCTCAAGAAACTATGCTGTGAAGTGTTATGGATAACTTATGATAACCCATCCTGTAGTACTTCCTACCTTTTCCACTGCTGAGAGGGAGTTATGAATTCTATCTGAAAACAGTGTACCACCCTTTAATATTGCTGTTGATAATGCTCAAGGGACATCTATTAATTACAAACCTCATTGATTATGATGGCAGATACATTGTCTTTGGATTGAATTGGTATCCCTTTGTTAGTGGGAAATAGAGAAAGCACTCACTACTTCTAAAGGATCTGCTTCATCAGGTGATCCATGAAACCACCCATGTGGAAGACATCACTACCTGCAAGTGATGGAAGTGGTTCTATGGGGAGGGTACCAATTTTATCCAAAAACTGCTTATCTACAAATCAAGCCCATGGAGCAACATTCCTTCTAGAGCAAGGGTGTCAAACTGGTGGCCCATGGTGGACAAAATGGACTGGTGACGGTCTATTTTGTCCGGCCCCTGAAGTCCTCAGCAGTTGGTTACAGAAAAGTACTGCAAGTTTCAGCCTGTTTGCATTAAAGATTAGGTGTTAGGTTTTTATTGTGGCTCCAAATCACCCCTGAAGATTTCGATCCAGCCCCCAGCCTAATCCAGTTCAACACCCCTGTTCTGGAGCAAGGGAGCTGCTACTTCACAATTCAATGATGGAGTATATGTAAGGATCAATCCTGAAACAGTGTGGTCTCAACACCATTCTATATATTTGGAAAAGCATTTTTTGAAGATGCTCTCAGAGTTGGAATTAACCTCTGGGTGGGCTTACACACTTTATCCTTCTCCCCATGCATCTCTATGGGAGGATTGTGATCTCTGGAAATGACTGTACTTTTTGGTAGAAAATTATAAACCCCAAAATTCATGACTTGCTCTAGCATGCAAATTTTTGTAGTAATTTTCCTAGGCCTATGTATTTTGAATGTTGCTTAGCTTGGTTAGAAAAATGCCAATGGTGCTAAAGTCAAGCAGGCAGCATGTAAAATAAATTGCTGAGAGAGGGATCTATTATGCCTTATCCATTTGAACTTTCCCCCCCTACCCAATTGGAGATTGGCACCTATTCCCATCCCCTCTGTGCATGCAGGTGACTTTGGACGCTCACATTGGATTGGCCTAGCACTTGTACGTCAGTCAAGCACGCTTCCTGAGGCTTACAAAGCTGTGGCCCCGAGTGATGATTATGCTAGGATTCAAGAAGACCCTGAAAGAGATTTGAAGAACTTCCCTCGTCCAGTTCAGGCTAGTGAACCGCCTAAGGTTCGATTAGGATTTCTCCCTGATGACTGGTTTCAGTTCTTCTACAAGAAGACAGGAGTGACAGGTAGGATGATTAGTGCACAAATTGAATTCCATGCTCTTTCTTTAGCCTGCACTTTTAGATACTATTTTAAGAAGAGTCTTAATATATATTCATTTTTGTGATTTATGCATGCAGGACCCTACCTTTTTGGGACTGGTCTCATCACCTTCCTATGCAGCAAAGAAATTTATGTCATGGAGCATGAGTATTACACAGGGCTATCTCTAGCTTTTATTGTCATCTATGCTGTCAAGAAGTTTGGTCCCCAGATGAAGGCATGGATCAAGAAGGAATCAGAGGTGATTTTTTTCAATTTAGTCTAACATACTCTTATTCAAGTGTTCATCTAGGAGGCTTTTCCTGGCATTTTGGTTGGCCCTAAGTTAAGAAAGTATTTACCTGCTGTGAAGTGTATCCTTACTCAAATGTCATGGTCTGATGGTCCATATTGTGCACCTTTTACATTCTGACCACTGTCATCAATCTTTAGTGGAGTAGCTGGTGGGTTATCATTTCCAAACTTTTCGGTATTCTTTTCAAGTGTATCCATTGTGCTACAGGATTTAGCTTCTGGATAAATTTTTACACAGTTCACTTCTATTCCAGGGAAGGAGCAGAACTTGTAAAGAGTGTTTTAGATGGGAATGCAAGTGAGAGAGCAAAGTGAGAGCTAAGCTCTGGAAGCCTTTATGGTTCAGGTGTCTTGGTCATTTGAATACTAAAACAGAAATAGTCAGACATTTTAAACTTTTTCAGATGAGGTAGGTGCAGTTTCAGCCTGTTAAAAAAATGTTGATGCCATGAATGCTGTTTTTTTTTCTAAATCATAAAAAAATATCATATTACTTGTCACTGTGTTCTCTGATGGTGCAGTGTCTTTATACCTCTGCTGAGAAGATAAGGCCTGAATGTGAGGGTGTGCTTTGAGTATGAGAACAGGAATGGGAAGAGAATAACCAGAGTTTTCTTTTGAATCATGGACTCTGCTGTGGAGGTATCTTCCCACTCCAGCTCTTTCAAAACCATAACTTTAACCCTTTGGCTATTTGCCCAAGTACATATTAGGGCTATTTAGTGGTAGCCCACGTATGTTCTTGGGCTCAGACCATTGTTTCTAGGTTATTTCACTGCTATCTTCTATAGTTACCATATTACATTTTCTTATAAGAACTATTGTTTTCAGGTAAGCAGAGCCAATTTTTATAACACAGGGGGGATGGCAGATATTCTTTTGTATAACAGTGAAAGGGTTAATGCTGTGACTTGATTTGCCAGATACAATACCAAGAGGGTGGAGTCAAGAACATTACAATTAGAATGCCACCATGAGAAGTAGACTTATTGGTGACAAATGAATCACATCTATTGAGCACTGCTGGCTAGTTTAAGTATTGAAGACTTGGAAAGCCACCTATTTTCTGTGAAAAAATATTATGTCAAGATGTTAAAGATCAGTTTTATTATGAATTGCAAGTATGTCAATCTTAATTGGTGAACAAAACCTGCATTATAGACCTACATGATGCTTTTAATTCTTGAATCAGTTTCTTTGTATTCTTTGCAAATGCACCCTTGTTTTTCAGTCTGAGGAGAATGCACTTCGAAACTTCAGAGAGAGCTGTGTCAATTTCTTACAAGAAAGTGTCAGTAATGAGAAGAAGTCTCAATGGTATGCTCAGGGACAGAAGTACCTTTTTGATGCCAAACGTGAGAACATCACCTTGCAACTCGAGTCTGCTTTCAGACAGCGACAACTGGAGGTGTTTAATGAGGTAGGCTGTCTCTTTCATGCAGTTATACAGTGCTGATGCACAGTGTTTCCTTATGAATAACCTTTTAGGGTCTGGTGTATCAGCATATGACCATGCCTTAAAAACCATAATAATTTCTATTTTTTTGAGAAAGTGTGACTCAATCTCTACCTTATAAAAAATGTCTGTAATGTGAACTGTACTAAGTGGGTGGGTAGTAATACCCAGATAAAAGAGTAATAATAGTTGGATAGGTACTGGATATATGGCACAGAGAGTAACATAATATGAAGAGTTTTACTCCAATTTGGATTTACTTAGATTACAGAAATAACAGTGCTTTGGTTGTTTCCATTCTGGACTGGTTATCTTCAACAGTGATCAGCACCATAAGGTTACTGATCATAGCAATCTTGGTAGGCTCAGTTGAATCTTATTGCTGCTTGGTTTTCTTTTTTTTCTCTTCTGGCAAGTCTGGCCTGGTGGGGTTATAGATTATGGGAGGGTATTTCTATAGGTTGTTAAAAAAAAAAATATGCTCTTTACTTTCATGGGAAAATTATCATACCAGGTTTCATTCAGTCAACTACTACTTCTACATACTACTGTACAATTTTGAGAATAAAGCAGAGAAGACCCAGTATGATTCATGGTTTGAATTGAGCTGTAAATAATTGATAAGATGTGGGGTTTGCAATTCGACTCCAGGTTCATTCCCAAAGAATGATGATTGGTTTGACCCAGATGTGAATTATGCCAATTTCATGAGAGATTTTGATGTGAGGGTAGAAATATTCAAATGCTTTGGCTCATTATTCTTCCCTTGGGATGCTGGACTAAACTTGCATTGCAAAACCAGTATTGGATCTGAACTATTTAATTATAGCATGTTTAAGGATCTCATCCTCTTTCCACCACTATGCTCTGTATATAGTCACCCAGAAGCACAAAAATCAATAGCTTATGGCTTTATGGTTACTGCTAGAATATTTTTGAAGCAAATTGGTTCAATCTGAAATTGGGAAGATTCTGATTAATTCAAAATAATATATATTAAAATTGAGTTGGGTTCAGTTTTCTGAAGACTATATTGATTTGTAATTTGGATCAAAAAGTGCCTAGAATTTAATATCCCATCATTTAAAATGAATTCATAATTTCAAAGGAATAGTAATTCAAATTAAATTGGAATCTCATTAACCCTTTCCCCGGTGTCAGCATGATATTACGTCAACATCCTCAAAACTTTTTTTATGGCATGAAGGGGAGGGCTTACAATTCTAAGTCTACCATCTTTTGAAATCCTGCTAGCAGAGCCCACACAAAATTTAATACCCTCTAGGAAAAGGATGGAGTGTTATATTATATATTAGGTCTGGGAAAAAGTATCCGGAACTTTTCGACTCATATCTTTGACCCCCTGTAACTTTTCATGCAACAAACATTATCAATCAAAATAATCTCCCTCACAATCTATAACTTTTCCCCATCTTTCCTTAAGAGAATCGATTCCTCCCTCCCAAAACACCGCATCCCGTGAGCCAAAGAAACCATCAAGTGCGTTTTTGAGTGCACCTTCGTTCGGGAACTGCTACATGCACAGTTGTCCAGCGACCTGAATAGGTAGTAGTCCGATGGTGCAACGTCCGGTGAATACGGTGGATGCGGCAGAACTTGCCAGTCGAGGTCCTTCAATTTTTGCTGGGTCTTTTTGGCGACGTGTGGTCTTGCGTTGTCGTGCAAGAAGAGGACCTTTTTTCGATTGACCAATGCGGCCCTGGATTTAAGCAGGGCTTCATGGACTCGCTGTAGTTGTGTGCAGTAGACGTCCGCGTTGATGGACTGGCCGTTCTTGAGGAGCTCGTAGTGCACTACGTCGAATCGGGCCCACCAAATGCACAAAAGGACCTTCTTTGGGTGTAGGTCTGGTTTCGGCATTTTGCTCGGGGGTTCATCAAGGTCCAGCCAAGAGTATGATCTTCGTTGGTTGTTCCACAGAACCCACTTCTAATCTGACGTGATGATCCGGCCAAACATCGGGTCTTCCTAGTGACGCGACAGCAAAGATGAGCATGGTCGCTCTTTGAATCTTCCCGGTTTCGGACAACTTGTGAGGGACCCATTTGTCCAGTTTGCGCACCTTTCCCATGGTGTGAAGGTGATTGAACACGGTTGTACGGTCGCAGCCGAGTTTGCTCGCCAATTCAGACGTGGTTTGGTGCGGATCATCTTCGATCATGGACCTCAGCGCATCGGTTTCGATGACGGATGGGCGTCCAGAACGGAGTTCATCTTGAAGAGTTCGATCTCAGCGTAAAAACTTTTCAAACCATTCGTATGCCGTGGATTTGCTTAAACAGTCATCGGGGTACAACTTCTTTATGCGACGGACCGCGTCGTTCGTGTTGTGCCCCTTATCGAACGGGAGAAGTAAGCAATGACGGATGTGGTCGTCAAGCCGTATTCTTCAATCGAGAGAGAAAACTTTTACCTAAATGCTATACACGGCAAATATACAAAATTTTACAGAGCTTTTCAGCCTCTTTCTTTTCATACACAACAGCGACAGAACAAACATAGCCAGCGCGGCACGAACCCCTCAAGCTTAATCCACCAAAAGTTCCGGATACTTTATCCCAGACCTAATATATATTATTAGCCTATGGTGCATGACTTATGAGACACCCTATAGAATGTTATGGAAGAATCAATGCAGCTGTTGATATAGTTTTTGATATCAGATGCAAATTGTGAAATGCAGAAAGATGCGTGACCCCCTGGCGGATAGCCTGAGCAGGAAGCCCTCTGCTTACCCTACAGTATCATGAGTGAAGGTGAGGGTGAAGAGAGGGACAAGAAGGGGTTCGTGGTAGAGTATGCCAAAAGAGGACAGGCAGGATGCAAGAAATGTAAGGGAAAACTGGAAAAGGGCTCCCTTCGTCTCGGCAAAGTCGTCCCCAACCCCTTCTCTGACTCTGGCGGAGACATGAAACAATGGTGAGTCTTTTCAGGGTCTATATTTACTCATTCCAGACCTCATTTTCCTTTAGTTGGCTTTGTCTAGCTAACTAGATTTCGTTTGCAGGTCGTATTTCATTCGCGTCGACATCAACAAGGTTGCTCTATTTGGTCCGGACTAGAGTTGTCAGACAATTTGCAAAGCAATAGTCAGGGTCGAGAGAGATTTTAAAGGTTCTTGAGTATCTCATATTCTTTTTCGCAAAAAAAAATCTAGAACATGTTATGAATTTCCTTTTGCTCTTTTGTGCCAAAATCGGCCGTTGGACATTGCCGGTCGAGGTTTCAGGAATAAAAAAGTGTCTAATTGAGACAGAAACGCGTATAACTGGAGCTTTGGGAAAATTACCTCTCCGCAGTTTCTTTAGTTTTGCTGCTTCATGGGGTGACATTCAGAGCGTTTGGAGTTCAGTCATCTAGGTATGAAAGCTTCCTTTATAGTTTCGTTCATTTCAGTCAGTGATTTAGTAGATGCATGCAAAAAGTTTTAATATATATTTTCTCATGTATCTCCTTAGAGAGTAATACTAACTGTGCCATGTTGTCGCCTAATGTGTTTATTGCACACCCTATATTTTTCTAGTGATATATTATTTACGTAATGATTAATGCCGATTTCTGCGTTCCAGACACGAGTCTGGAACGAAATGTCCGGTGAAATTGTAGTAAAAAAAAAAAAGGGCTGTGATAGCTATGTGTCTTTACCCTTGCAAAAAGATCCTGTTGGATCTTACGAGATTTTTTAACCATAAAAATTCCTCTAGGATTCTTATAGGAATCCTATAGGATTTTTCCGTAAGGGTATAATGGTAGGAAAAACAATGGACATTCGCAATAAATTTGGTTGGTGCTTGTGCACATTATGTCGATGTGCCCCAAATACATTTGTCTGTCCACAAGCATGTGTTGACAAACCTCCAATAAGACTGCTATGGACTCTGCTTTCTCGATATGGTGAACATACCCTCAAAAAAGAATTTACTTCTGATTTACAAAATGGAATTTTCTAAAATGCAATTAGCTTGACGACCATTGCAGAAACTATTCCATAATGTGAGCTATGTGGCATCTTGTTCCGGAAAAAAATCCATAATAAAATATTTTTGGTTGCACTTCGTATGTTTGTTCGCTCACTTCATGCTCCATTGAGAACGAGGACTGAATGTTTTAAATAATTTTTTGCTTGTTACACATATTTCGCCCCAAAATTAATCCATTAGGCAATTATTCAAAAGCAGAGGATCCATCTAACGTCCACCCATATGTAACCATCGTAACCAATTGTCAGTAATTAATTGTATTAAATAATACAATTGTATTATTGAACCGTAATTAATTGTATGCACTATAATTACAGCTGATAGGTTCATGAAAAATTTTGAAATAGGTATATTTGCATATGGGGTATGTTATGAATATTTTTATGCAAGTAACAGAATTCCCTGGATTCGCTTTAATGACAGCTGTAAGTTGCATTTACCTTATAGTATCTCCACGATTGAATTAAAGGTACCACTTGGATTGTCTGATGGAGGTGTTCAGCCGTCAAAGGGCGTCTACTAAGAAGATCGAAAACCTCGAAGAAGACCTCGAAGGATGGCAGGAGATCAACAAGGAAGACCAAGCCAAAATCCAGAAGGCTTTGCAAGGTTCCATATTCTTTTTTCTATATTCCTTTTCATCTTCATTTACATTTCGCTTGGCTGGCTGGTGGAGTTAAGACCCTTGTAGGATTGCATTTTTATGTGGAATCGGGAAAAAAAAGCTGTGGAAATGCGTAACTCTCATTATTGAAGGAAGTAGGAAAGATTCATCTCCTCTCATCTTGTTGTCTGTGAGGGGGAAAAGTAAACAATTTTGTTCTCCTCCTGTTGTGCAAGCTATGGAAGGGAATCGTCCTGCTGGTGGGACTCCCAAGAAGAAACAGAAACAGACCACCATCTTGAACGCTCTCAGTCCCAAAAAAATACCCACAGCAACCAACAGCAAAGGTAAGAGAGGAATAATAGTGATTTAGCGTACTAGTTGCGTATTAATAAGCTATTCTTATTCCTTTTATTATTATTATTTTAGTTTAGGAATGACTCCTAGCTTCCTGTATTTGTATGTGTTGGTCAATTTTCTGCTTCCCCCCTTGACTTGCGATACTCATATTCTGACATAGTATCGTTGGTAAACTAGATAAAGATGAATTTCTCGTTCTATGGAATTTGCCGTCATTGTTACATGGGATAAAAAGCAATCTAGGGGAAAGGAAAGAACTAGACCAACTCGAAAATTTCCAGAAAGCGGGAAATTTCCTTTCGGAAATAAATATTTTCCCCGTGAGACATATAAGGGGTGTGTGAGAAGTTCTAAGCGTGGCCATGGTGGACTTGATGTAGGTTTGCACAATTTGATCAGTTTTAAACATATTTCCCGCTTAAACCGACACCCTTAAACTGGAGATGCTGCAGGGCTTCAGTGCCATCCTGGAAGAAGGCGATGTCCTGCAGTTGGAACCACTCAAAAACAGCTGATTTGACATCATCGTTCCGAAATCGCTTTTTTTCTGAGGTGTGTTTTCGAATAGTTGAACATATGAAGGTCCAAGGGGATAAAGTCTAAGGGTGGATTTTTGAACAGAGAACTATCCGATAATGATGCTTTATGTCCAGGATGTATCATGCATTCCCCTGGAATCTGGATTCTGAAAAATACTCTATTATCAAAAAAGCGATTTTTGAACCGCGCATTTTCCAAAATGCTCCATTATATTTAGACATCGGTTCATGATTATAATAGAGTAGGTCCAGAGGTCCTTTTTCGTCGATAATGTTGAATTATTTTCATCAGTCGCAATGGAAGGGCTGCAAGGTTTGCAATCGTGTGCAACGTATCGCCTCGTGTTAATCCCTTAACGTTGTATTTTTTCGCAGAAAATTTTTTTTCAGGTCTTCAATATTTATCTTTCCGGTTTCCCACGCAGAAATCCGACAAAAAAAAATCGAATGACATACGCAGACCTGGGAAGTATAGTTAAGATGTTCTTCAAGTTCCAACTTGTGTCTTTAAAAACAAAAGACGTCATGTTGGAAACAGAGAAACTTGGAAAAGTTTTTATCATCACTTCCGGCGCGGAATCCCTTCACGTGATTGGCCCTCCTCCCAGTTGGAGCCCTCCACTACACCTCGTCGTCGTGCAGGGTCGTACACAAATAAATAAAATGGGAAATGATAGCGAATTGTGTTTCATGTAACGATTCGAGTCGGTAACGAAAGGCTTTCTCTTCGTCAGTGACTGGCATTATCTTAGCGTAGACCTTTTCTAGAGCACTTATCCAGCTTTTGGGTCCAGATATTTCATAACTCTAAATACCATATTATCCATGATATCTGGTAACGAAGTGATAAGTTCACTTTCACACAGGATTGAGTTCCATTTCATGTGGGGTAAGGCGTACACAGAAAATGTCATAAATTGTCACAGGGAGATTAGGGTAAGTCGCTTCTGCTGCTGTTTGTGCCTCCTCGTCCCTAGTCAATTGAAAATCTCGAGGCAGTTCACTCTGATTACCAAGTTGCCAGAAATGTTCCCAAATTCACAAACCTGCAAAGGGAACAACATATACGAAAAGAAATTTGCATAGAGTGACTCGCAATATGAGCAAGTAATAGCATGAGCAATTCAGCCAGATTGGGCGCACGGAATCTGAGTTACTGATTTTTTTCTGCGCCATGTCAAAAAAAGCAAGTGTTTCAATATGCAAACACTCGATTGTTCCTACACACGATGAGGCTGGTCCTCCGAGAGTTCATTAGAGCACCGAGACACATTCAGGCATTCACTCATTTGAAATCGTAGGGGAAAAAAAACCTGTTCACAACTTCTGAACTGCAAAATTAATTTGTTCAGAAATTTGGAAAAGGACCAACGAATGGGTCAGATTAAATTTCTTGAAGATGTCTTGCATAGGGTTCTATCCATAGTCCTGTACAGTCGTTAACGTTTTGGGACACCTTATGCCACATCCAGCTTTTGTACGAGTAGATGGAAAATTTACATGAAATTCATTATTCGGAACGTCGTCGGTTCGACGTGGAAGGGATGGTAATGTATAGTAGTGGTGTGAATGAGTGATCCAACGTAGAAATGATAGTCATAACAAGAGACATGAATGAAACGAGAAGGACTTCATGCTAATATTAAATGGTTTGATGCGGAATGGCTTTATGAGATATTAGGATTCATTTATTCTGAATAGCTAGATCGAGTGTCTCAAATGAGATGGAGTAGTTTGAAGCGGGACCCGGGAAGGTCTCTATTCGCGGTGCACGTTGAATTTGTAAATATATATTTCCCATTCATATAGTCCAGCCTGAATCCTTATAATTTTCCCTTTGATCTGATATTGAGGGATAGAGATGCACATGCAAAAACTGCCTCCCTCTCCCTCGTTGGAACCAAGTAATATATGGGAAAAGGCGATTGCCACCGTTCTTTCCTTAAAAGATCGACCCTGGAAACTGCTTCTGTACCCTGGGTCTTTCTTGAAGAATATGTCTACATTTGATAGAAAAGTGTTATTTACTCTCTTCGCTTCTCATGGCTATGCTCGCCCGTCAAAAATTTCTCCCGAAAATCAAACTGGATAAGGGTTAATCAGAGTGGACTTGAACCAATTTTTCCAGGCAGCCAGGCAGCCATACAGGGGTACACAAAAATTTGCCTTGCAATTCATGTCAATCCCGATGCCTCTATCGCGATTGTAAAATTTTGAAAACATTCTTAAGGTGCTGTGAAGGCATGCGCCGTCAAATGATCCCAAGGGGTTACACCGACATTTTACCGTATACAGAGGAGTCATTGCAGACAGATTAAATCCCATCGAGATCCTTAACCCTTTCCACGGCCTTGTCTTCATTTGGCGACACATTTTCAAATTTTTCATAAAATATAAATGACGTGTACGTGCAGCAAATTTTTTAATGGATGGGTTGAAATGCTATATTGTTCGAAATTATTTAATTGGTAATCTCGAAAGCAGCAATTGCCTTCTGTGATGAGCAAGTTTTAGCAAGAGTGCAGTGTTACGAAGAATCTTTCATTTGTAAAAATTTTGTGAAAATTTTCCCTTTGAATTACGATCCTTGTAGAGTAACCAAAAGTCCAGTTTGTACATCCTATATGTAGGCTTGGGATTGATATTCATTTATATAATGGTTTCTCTGCCCTTGCCTCAAATACAAGGAAAAACATTAGCGTCTTCAATTCTCGACTTTGCCAAAAATGCTCCCCAATTTTTGGTTGCACAAATGACCAAATTCGGGAGAGTAACATAGTCATGAGCATATCAAGACTTCCGAAGTAAGGAAAATGTAGAATTCCAATTTTTGTCTTGCGATTCCTTAATTTGCCATGGAAAGGGTTAATGACAGAGTTTTGAGAACGATTCCGCTTCGTGAAGGAAAGCGTCTTGTTAATTTTTAATTTTTAATTTTTTGGAATTGGCATTGGGAATAAGAACGCTACTGGAGTGCCTCCGCTTCTGCACGTGCTCGTTGCTCTTCGCTTCTACGCGACGAACTCTTTTCCCAATGTCAAGTGGTTTTTCGTGCCATTTATGATTCTGGTTAATTCATGCGATGCGCTCTGCCATCTTTAAAGCCTCATTCCACTTTGCTTTCTTGCGTATGAGATGCGACGTTGTCGTCACCAACCGTCGTTGAAAATAATTGAGGATTATTATCATAGAGCATTGTCAAATGCAGCATTATCTGTCGAGTTCAAAAATCGAAAAAAAAACTCATAATACAGCTTTATAAAGTGGAGTATTATTTTTTTATTTTTGAACTGGCCAGATAAAGCTGCATTTGATAATGCTTTATGATAATAATCCTCGATTATTTTCAACGACGGTTGGTGACGGCAACGTCGCATCTCGTACGCGAGAAAGCACAGCGTAATGAGTTTTTAACAGGTTGACCGCCACGAGGCGCACTGGTGCGCCTCATTGAATGGGAAAATCAATAGGACAACATTTCCGTGGCAGTCAACGTGTTAAAGATGACTGTGAGCATCTTGCGAATTAACAAGCACGGTAAATGGCTGGAAAAATCCCTTGACATTGTGAAAAGAGTTCGTCGCGTAAAAGCAAAGAGCAACAAGCACTTTTAAAAGTGGAAGCACTCCAGTAGCGTTGTCATTTCTCAATGTCAGGTCGGGTCGATGAACAAAACGCTTTCCTTCGTGAATCGGAATAATTTCGAAACCTTGCGTCATTAACCACTTAACTGGGTAAACTTATCATGGCATGATTTTTCTTAGGTACACATGACGAATGTACTCGTCATGGTATTTCAGTCGCTCGTTTTCTCTGGGTAAATCGCCATAGTCGTTTGGGCAGCTATCTTTAGGTGGGGATCTCATGTATGGCAAGGAAATCTGCTCAGTAGTACTTCGATAGTTTCGAAACAGGGCTTGTTTTAACACCAGTTCTCCAGTCTGCGAGACATGGCTTGTACAAGTAAAATACTTAGACCAGAAGGTTGGGCTTCCAAACCTTCACGCGCGACACAAAAAGTCACGATCATACCATTCGGAACCCCAAGCACTGGCCGAAGTTTGACTGGCTCCCCCACCTAAGCGCTAAAATCGCAAAGAATAAACATAGCATGGTATTTAGTTGCTGGTTCGCGACCTAAAATATGATCTTGGGTTGGGAAGCCCAGGCTTAGACTGTCGGGCCTGAAATATTCAGATGTAGCTAATGTTCTAGACAGATCAGAGGTTGATGGTTTTGACAGTGACGAGAGCGAAGGCGAGCAATTGCTACAGATGATAGCGATAGTGAAAAAGGTTCGTAAAGGTTCTGAGCCGGAAACACGGGCAGTGTCGAAAGTTCTGATAGTTGCACCTGTCTGAGCGTCAAAAACCTTTTCTCCCCCATTACAAAGAAAATGACGCGATGGAGGAAAGCAGTGTTTTAATTATCCTTTCATTTCAGGAATCAATAAATTGTACTTGGTCCCCCCGACTGCCGGCTCTTATTGTGTCGAACCCCGCATAAACGTCTTGTTCCAGTTCGCCTAAACCCATTCCTGTGACCTTCCAATCTTTCTTGCGATCAAGGTCTTGATGATAGAGTTAATGCCTAGTCTCGTGCCTCACGGAAGGTAATGTCGCGAAATCTACCTCGTGCCCTGGTCCGTTCTCGAACAACTTTCCTACCGTAACTCTTCGAGATCTGAAAGTAGAGACTTAAATCCTTTGTTGAACAAAGAATCCAAAGATACTACTCTTTTAACATATGTCCTGGTTCAATGGCTAGGGGAGGACAAATCACCAACTCCACTCGTTTTTCGGTTTAATGCACCATTGTTGCGTTATTTCACAACACTTAGCAAAAATCGCTTTCAAATGTCTGTGAAATTATGGCAAAATTGTGCAAGATTGTGCAAAATTGCCATACTTGTTCAATGGTCATTCATTTGCAGCCAATTTCAGTGGATGCAGCGGGAGCACTCTTCACTGGACTTTTGTAGGCCAAATTGATGAAAAAGAGATACGGAAATGTGCTGCCGTCAAGCAGTCACTCTGAAAATGAAATTCCTCAAAAATCCCTATGTTCCTTGACTTTTGCTCCACCCTATATGCCTTCCTGGAGAGGCGCAATACTTTTGACGCGCCCTACGTAGTGCCTGTTAATCCTATAGTAGTGCATTTCCTCGCTAGGTAGAATACTATACAGGTATTGATTTTTAATTTTGATGCAGATGTGAGATGCCGTGAGATATCCCATGAGAAATTAATTACTTTTTATCGATGAGATGGAGGAAGGAGTAAAAGTCCTTGCAACATTCCCGGGAGAGGAAGCGAACCGAGGAATCGGGATAATTCTTTCAGGGAGTTCCGAAAAATCTGCGCCCGCATCGCCGATGAGCCCTCTTACAATGCCAAGACTCAAATCTTGGATGAGTTTTTCCGGAAAGGCACTTCTGGTAGTGAGTCCTTCATACTTCCCTTCTTCCACATCTACTGTATTTGGGACTGATAAAGATATCTTCATTAACGACAGCAGAAGAGGAAGCGCTCTAACATGCGCTCTTTCATTCCTTTAACCAGTCACTCATGCAGTCAAGCTGGTTTCCTTCTTGCTTTTTGGGGTAGAGGGATATGCTGGAAGTGACCTTGTATCGTAGACTGGGGGGAGTACAAAGACGATTGCATATCGTGTTTGTATCGATGATAGATAACTCTTGCTGGAACTTGAGTCACACATTTTTTAACATGACTTGGACACTAATGCATGAGGAACGTCCCATGCACGAGTGCCTGAGTCAAGTGAAAAATTGGCTGACTCGAGTGAAAAACACTGTATTAAGTATCATTAATTTACCTTTAATTCTATGGGGCTTAATTTAGGCGATAGAGACGAAATGTATGGGTGCATCCGTCTTTTTTGTTCTGCCTTCTTTTTTTTCGGATCACTCATGAAAAACCAATATATCACATGGGGATAATATTAAAATCTCATGTATTGTTGATAACCATTTCTGCATCCAGCATCATGTCGCAAGGAAATTCTGACCGAGGAAATACTTTTCTCAACTGTGTCACATCCTTTTCTTATAGTCTTTTTTTTAATACTCAGGGTCCTCTTTTTTCATCACTTTCCATTGGCGCTCGCCGTTCAGATGTACAGGGTGTTCGAAAAGTCACTGTGCAGTAGAATTCATTTATTTTATTGCATGTATTTAGTATTGTACTGTGTATCGCATGTATTGCATCATCAAAGACATGAATTTCCACTTAGTACTTCATAAAATATTAGTACCATCCCCAATTCACATAATTTATTGTCAGTGATTCCTAGCTATGTCATGTTGTGAATTCTACTACACAGTGACTTTTCAAACACCCTGTATCATGAATAGCGTGATATCCATCTATGAGAATACTTTTACTTTCAGAGGGTTTTCAGGGTGATCTGTGTCTTTGGGTGAAAATGCTCCTACCTGGTGTCCAGAAGCGGATCTACAATCTCAAAGGAAAACAACTTATCAAACTCTTCAGCCAGGTCTCCATTTTCATTCTGTTTGTCAAGGGGGCAAGTGGGGAATAGTTGGCATTCTTTCATGTACCCATGCAGGGCATTAGTTAAATTGTGCAGAGGAAGAGTTGCTATTTGACTTCAGTTGTTGATCTGTGGATGGTTTAATTTTTCTTGACAGATCTTTGCATACGATGAGGAAGAGATGCTGGAACACTTGGAGCAAGGGGACATTGCTGAGACGATTCGAGTGGCATTTGAGAGGAGTGGGATTGAGAAACCAGCTGGAAAAAGTGAACTATCCATGCAGGACATTGATCAATTCCTCACTGACCTCTCTCAGGAAACTCGTGAGGAGGCACAGAAAAGGATCCTCCACAAAATTGTGAACAGGTCATCCTTGTTTATCTTTGATTCTATCTGAATTACATGTATAATCATTCCCAAGCAGAAATATGAAGTTTATCTTAGTATGTGAGAATGCTTCTGCAAATTCTTGACCATAAAAGAGAGCCATCCTAGATTGAACTTTGAGAGATTTAGAAAATATATGCTAGACATTAAAAAAATATTATCAAAGTCTTGGTTCTTAGGCTTTTTTTGTCATTTGTTGTCATCAGATATAGTAAGCATATACCTCATAGGAGTGAGCTGTCAGGTTTACCATTCACAAAGAAATATATTTCACCCATGAAAATTCATGTGAGGAAAATAAAGTGGAAATAGGAAATGCTAATGGAAAGTTGATTGAGAAAAGGAGAAATAAATTATTCTGTAAGGAATATGATGTTGTCAGAAGTAGATTGAGCAGGAGTTGGGTTACCCAAGTAGTGCAAAAGTAGTGGGACGCAAGCAGCCCAGGCACTACACTGGCAGATTTCTGCCAGGGGTGGGAATGTTCTAGCAAATTGGGCATGCAATTGCTGGCCTGCTACCTATTGTAGGTAGGAGGGCCACCCGGTTGGTAGCCCACCACCTATGCACTACTTGGGTAAGTTTTGGATAAGCTATTTACATTATGGCTGGTCCAGGGTATGAAGAACTTCTCCATGGGACATGGGTAGATTTCTTTGGAAGCAGATAAATCCAGCTGAGGTTAGTGTCCATGAGGCAATCATAGCTGTGACAAGTGATAAAATGTAAAATGCCTTATAGAAATGAACATTTGACCATTTTGATGCTATCAACTCTCCACTGGCAAGGTAAACTCTCAAAATGGTGCCTGAGGAACAGGCACCATTTTGTTGTCTATGTGGAATAATGCAGCTTTCTGCTACATCCTTCTATGACTGATGTCCTAGGGTGAACATCCGTATTGAACTGATTCAGTAATTTCCTGTTCCTTCCACAATATATATTTGCCCTTCTGGTATGCTAAAGCATTGTCCGTCAGTGGGGCCTGATACCTGGTGTAATGAACCAGCAATATCTCTATTAAGGTTGAGTTTTGTTGCTGTTTTCAGATGCACTGAGAATGATTTGAAGATGGTGGTGCGACTGATTGTTCATGATCTCCGTATCACAGCTGGACCCAAGCATGTGTAAGACAAATAGAACACTTCCACTGAAATAACATTCTGTACCAAAGAGTCCCACAAAATAGACAAAATTAAATTGGACCACATCTCAAGGAGAAAGGCATCAATCACGGATTCTCTTTCTTTAGGTTGGATGCATTACATCCAAAGGCATATGAAGCATTCCAAGCATCACATGACTTGGAAGCTGTTGTCAACAAGATCCTCACACCCCAAGCAGGTTCAAGCAATGATCAAATAGCTTCTTTGAAAAAGGATTTGAGTGTCAAGGCTTCCACCATGACTCCAGTACATCCCATGCTGGTAAATAATGTTAATTTTTTTAGGTGTAAATATTCTTGACTCAACCCTTCATGAATAATCATGAATAAATTCATGAAGGACAAGTATTGCCATCCTATACTTTTGAATGACAGTTGTGCCTTTTATCCCATTCTCAGGAAGCTGATAGTTTTCCTGCTAGATACAGAAACTTTGGATCTAGAATGAGCCACTTCAGTATGTGGACTTCTAATTCTCAATTTTGCTGTTATTCAGAGGAGTTAGCTAAACCTGAGGCTAAACGAAACAGAAGCAATACACTGATTTTTTTAAATTTTTTTTTCAAGCATATTTTCCTTGTGATCCAGGCAGAGGCATGCAAATCAGTGGCTCAGGCATTCAAGCGCTGCCCCAATGGGATGTATGCAGAGATCAAGTATGATGGTGAGAGGGTCCAGGTCCACAAAAAAGGCCATGACTTCAAATACTTCTCCCGCAGCCTCAAGCCAGTTCTCCCACACAAGGTCAATCATTTTGAAGACTTCATCCCCAAGGCATTCCCCCATGGCAATGATCTCATCCTCGACAGTGAGGTTCTTCTCATGGATGCCAAAACTGGGAAACCCCTTCCTTTTGGGACCTTGGGAGTCCACAAGGCAAGCCCTTTTGAATTTCCATAACTGATTCTCTCAGGAGTTGCATGCAATACCAATAGTAATACAATATTCCAACATTATGTTACTCCACAGAAAGCAGCATTTCAAGACTCAACAGTCTGCTTGTTTGTGTTTGACTGCATCCATCTGAATGGAGAAAATCTTATGGGAAAGTAAGTAGCTACCTCCTTGCTCAGATTTAATTTAAAAGTAAATTTAGAAGGTTTAGGCATTTTTTATTGCAGACCTCTGGAAATGCGGAAGCAAATATTGGAAAAGAACATGACTGTGATCCCCAACCACATCATGTTGTCTGAGATGAAGTTTGTTACTGTGAGGGGTGCCATTTTTCTTTTAACTTTGTTTCCCTTTGATCTTGATTGCATAAGCTCAAATCATTTGCACACCATAGAACCATGAAGAGCTGCAGACCATGATCATGAAGGTCCTCAAACAAGGCTTGGAAGGACTTGTCCTCAAGGACCCTCAGGTCTGCTTCAGAAAAATATGGTGAACTAGAAAAATATGACAATGTCAACAAAAAATATTGACCATGACATAACTGTCAGTGGGTCTGTTTAGGGTGTGTATGAGCCTGGAAAAAGGCGATGGATGAAGATGAAGAAAGATTATCTAGAAGAAGGTGCTATGGCAGATACAGCTGACCTTGTCGTTCTTGGTGCCTGGTATGGCTCAGGCAGCAAGGGCAAGTTTTCTCCCTTTGATTATTTCACTTCTGAACTGAAAATTGCATCATGAGATGGAGATTATTCCAAAATCACTCTAGGTGGTCTGATGTCCATTTTTCTTATGGGCACCTATGACAGCAAGGCTAAGAACTGGAAGACTGTCACAAAAGTGCACACAGGCATTGATGATCAGACTCTTGCAAAACTCCAGGTCCTCCCCCCTCCTCTTTTCGGTTTTCTTTCCCTCCATAGTTCTTTCCTTTACTCAGTTCCATACTTTCAATATCCAGAAAGAACTATCACCTCTGATGAAGAAGATCAGCAGAGACCCAACTCGAGTCCCATCTTGGGTTGAATTGAACCGCCAGATGGTTCCTGATTTTATTGTCAAGGATCCCAAGGTATGCATACTGGTACTGCCATTTGCTCCATGAATTCATCAGTGTTCATCGGTATGGTTTTTTCCTTGCTGCAGGAAGCTCCAGTGTGGGAGATCACAGGAGCAGAATTCACCAGTGCTGATATCCACACAGCCAATGGGATCTCAATCCGTTTTCCAAGAATCACTAAATTCCGGGAAGACAAGGACTGGGAGACAGCCACCAATCTCCAGGAACTCATGGTATCGTGACCATTGTCTCTTTTTATGTGCCCTAATCCCCTAAGGCTTGTCAGTTTTACTGCAATTGGATGTTCCCATATAGGAGTTGTACAAGAAGTCAAAGGAGTATTCAGATGTGGAGGTTCCCTTTGCGCAAGAAAAGGGAAGAAAGAGAGCTGGAGATTCCCTTGAGGAAGGGCCTTCTGGAAATCCTTCCACTTCCTCCTCTTCCTCCTCCTCCTCCCCTGCCAAGACTCCTCCCAAGGTTAGTCCTTCAAAAATTACATTTTATCTGTGGTGAGTCAGAAAATTTGTAGAGTGTATCTTTGCCAATGGATGGTTGCCCCAGCGCAGTGGTGGGGGAAGACACGTTTTAGTGCTGGGGAACAGTTCCTTGTCTCAGTCCATGGCAATAATTCTTGGTGATGGCTGAACGACATCCAAGTCATGACTTGGAATGTTGTCTGAACTTTTGTTGTGGCATGACCTATTGCCTATAAAATCTCCCTACTGTCATTCCCTCTTCCTCCCTTTCAACATTGAAATGTCAGTTGCTCTAGGCCCCTGGACTGTTTAATCTTGTTCTAGATTGTGTATCTTGTGTAAACCTATTTTAATTTTGTAAGAAATGCATTGGGCAGGTTGAGATCATTGCATGATAGCTTTATACCACTCTCTTCCAATTGTTCACCTACCAGACGATGTGAATTGGTATTCTCCTATGCATCTCTCCCTATGCCTTTTCTGGTGTCTTCTTTTATATTTCTCCCCTACTGCACTTAGGTGGGTTGGTTGCCACTGTTCCCTTGAGGGAACCAAAATGTTTTGTTTGAGGAGCGAAGGAAGAGCAAAGGGGTCATTCCACGGCAAAAGGGACAAATGAATCAACATTTCATTACAAGTGGGCAAACCAACAGTGGATGTCGCCTTAAAGAGTGCATCCTAAAATACAAAGAATTTATTGTTTTGATCATCTTGGCTGCAATGTCATGCAACATCGCCATTTTGAATTTAAGGTACCCAATATGGCCATTTCTCTACTCTTCATGGTGTACACTGTTTTTGATGATTTCTTGAAGATGTTACTTGCAAGAGCTGAAAATCTGGGGGTGTGTGACTTGTGATGCAATCTGTCAAAGGAGCCATCTCATCCTAAGTTACTGATGCAAACGAATCTTCTGCGATGACTTGAAGGTGAATGGATTTTCCCGTGTAACATGAGTCAAGAAAATTGCCATTTGGATTGTTACTACTCTATTTTTAATTTCACGAGCAAATGCCCCTGGTTCCTCATAGCTATACATTAGTCCAATCAATCAAAATAGGACTTGGACCATGAACTGCATGGGTGCAATATCCATTGGCTGCGCAACTTTTGTAACGTGAGTCTTGAGTGACACGAGTCACACAGCGATCGTTTTCTTTCTCTATATTGATTTGTTGTACATGAATAAAATAATACAATAAAGCGCTGCTGAAAGGCAGAAACGAAGGAGAGAAAAGCAGAAACAAGAAGGGAAGTGTAATGAAAGTATTGTGTAATGGAACTAATGTTGACCAAAAAAAATGTAAGCCTCTCGAAACTTAGCAATAAAACCCATATTTTTTTTATATAGAATGGATTGACTTCAAAATTTAAAGGAACGTTGCCTGCCATGTTCTTCAATGTGTTAAAATATCATGTGGCTCCAATTTTCCATTCTTGAGTTATAGCAGATTTTGTTGAAATAAATAAAACGCTGAGTAAAAAGGATTGCTGCTGCCATTGCGAGGCACGAATCCACATTTGAATCCTACTTTAAAATCCAGTTTCTGAGGGATCATAGTGAATTTTTTACAGATTTCACCAAAAGTGTGTTTTTTTCACTATCTGAAAATTTATTGCTGGTGCATAAATATAATGAATTCTAAGACAAATGTGGATTCATGCTTCGCAACAGCAGTGGCATGCCTGTTTACTCAGAATTTTGACAATTTCAAAAAAAACCTGCCATAACTGAAGAATAGAAAGTCCCAGACACATGACATTTAAAAAACCGCTGAAGAATATATTAGGTAACGTTCCATTAAATTTTGAAGTCAATCCGTTCAAATATATGGATTTTATTGCAACATTTCGAGCGGCATACTCTTTTTTTGGCCAATCCTGTACATACGAGGGACCAAGTACACAATACAATCTAGCGTCTGGGGCGAAGTTCGAACTGCTTCGATGACTGGTCTTGTTCTCATCATACATTCATCATTCTTCCATTCTGACTTCAGTTTTTCTTCCTTTGTTTCTGCCGTTCAGCAGGGCTCTATTGCATTTTTTACTCACTAACCCGCCAAATCAATGTAGAGGAAGAAAGTCACTGTGTGACTCAAGTCACTTCTCAATCACGTTACAAAAGTTGTATAGCCAAAAGATATTGAACCGATGCAGTCTATGGTCCGAGTCCAATAGGAATGGAATGAAATCCTGTATAGCTAAGAAGAACCAGCAGCATTTGCCCATGAAAGCAAAGACAGAGTAATGATAATTAAATGACAATTTTTGTCACTCATGAAACGTGAAAACCCATTCATCCTCAAGACGTAGCAAAAGATTTGTTTTCATTGGTACTTGAAGATAAGACATCTTTGACAGGACGCGTCAAATGTCACCCACCGCCAGATTTTCAGCTCTTGTCAAATAACATCTTCAAAAAAGTATCAGAAACAGTGTATACTCTGAAGAGTAAAAATATGGTCATATCGGGTTCCTCATATTCAAAATGGCGATGTTGTATGGTATTGCAGCCAGGATGATAAAAAACACAAATTATATGCTCTCGGATGCACTCTTCGTGGCGACATCAACTGTTGGTTTGCCCATTCGTTTTGAAAATATTAGTACTTTTGCCCCTTTTCACGTGGAATGTCCCATTACATTTACTGAACCAAATCAATAGAGTCTCATGTTTATAATTAAGTTGATGCTTGTTCTTTTCGTTGCCATTGTTATGATGACGTATGATGTAAAAAATGAATGGGAAAAGCTGGCCTTTCTAGTTTCTTGAGTACTCTATAACTTGAGTCACATTCTCTGTAAGGTGAGTCA
This sequence comes from Darwinula stevensoni, assembly GCA_905338385.1. Taxonomy (NCBI): domain Eukaryota; kingdom Metazoa; phylum Arthropoda; class Ostracoda; order Podocopida; family Darwinulidae; genus Darwinula; species Darwinula stevensoni. The sequence continues at coordinate 18,665 of CAJPEV010002261.1, read as the reverse complement.
CAAAGAAATTACCTAGTTAAAATCTCTGTGAATGGATTTTAGAGTTTATATGCTATGATATCCCTCATCTTTTACCTAAATGACAGCGAAGTACTGTCGAAATCCAATTTAAAATAGAGCTGGATTAATTTATGGAAGATCTACACTTGGAAATCGTGTCATTTCATTGTACCACGAGTCACGAAAACTTTTTTCCATTTTCTCGCTCTCAGAAGAATTCTGAAAAAGTCATAGTATTATATTCAGCAAAAGCTCAATGCCTACTATCGTTATGCCTTAAGGGAAGATATTAAATTGAAAATTCAGAAAGCAGAGTGGAATTAATTTCTGAAAATGTTTTGCATTTGTAACATGAGTCACGATGGAATTACCCAAAGGTTATTGATCTATACATAAACTCATGAGCTGCCCACTCATCCTATAAAGAAGAGTTTCAGACAAGTAATTACTTCTCAATTTGCATGTACAATATCTAGCTGCTCCTGAAGAGATATAAGAATGAAATGGAAATCTGTTTCTCCCCTTTCATTTTTTTTTACAGAAGCAGAGTAGAAATATCAAAGATTTCTTAAGTCAGTCAGTGTCCCCTTTGAAAAAGGTAGAGGAGCTCAAACGGGTGAGTTCTTGTTCATTAAATCATTTATAAAGGTAGCACAGGACATTGTCAATTGGCCTCAATTTCACTTGATAGGATCTTCCTGACTTCTTCTCTGGTATCAAAGTGCTCCTACCAGATGATCTAGACAACCGAGAGCAGCTTCATCGATACCTTGTTGCGTATCCTTTTCTCAGATCCTCACCAGCCCAAGTCTGATTATGATAGGTCCATGAAGATGTTTTCCTTGACATCTGTTGTATGACAGTTACAATGCTGAAGTTGTCAAAGTGGATGTTATCAGTCAGGCAACTCATGCCATAGCCACCAGCTCGAAGCAAAAGGTCACTCTATTTCTTTCTCATTCTTTTTATTCTCAGAATTCATCCAGAATTTTCGAAGTACAAACGGATTATGGCACGTCCATTGTATTGATATGATTGGAAATTTTTATTTTCAAGTCTTCTTGTGAAGCGTTTTTATTTTATTTTATTTTTACATATCAGATGGAATTGGAGAAGAAAAACCAGAAGCTGAAGATTGTGACAGCTGACTGGCTGTGTGCTTGCATCAAGAAGCAGAGACTTGTCTCTGAGAAGCCCTATCAGAAGGGGAGCTGGACATGACAAGGATCTAGCTTTCACTGAGTGAGATGAACCATATTGCCTTATGTATTCTCAACTATCTGTCCTGCACTGCACCAGTCATTCTGTCTCTCTTAGTTATTGAATCCATGCCAGAATTGTGTTTTTAGACTTGTCATTCCTTGACCCACCGCTGCTCAACATTTCTCTCATCGCATGGGGTTATGTGAATAAAGCACTTCCGATTTACTACCATCCGTTTCAATCCAGCGACTCTGAATAATCCTGAAGAGAAAAACTGAAAATATAGGATAAGTCAAAATTAATATTCCAACCCCAGAAAGGTATGGAGCCAAGTGTCCAAGAAAGGGAAAGTGGGCAAGAATCCTGGGCCCTTGTGGCAGAGCTATACATCTCGTCTCGCTCTCTTTCCTTCGAAGCTCACTTGCCTTACCTTGGGTTTCCGCCATAGTAATTATTCTGAAAGCGACAGTAGATAGAGTAAGTCCGTACAAAGGGGGCCAGAAAACCTTTGAAACTGTGCAGGGATTAATATTTGCCCAGAATTGCTCTCTATTTTTCAGTATTGCTTTCCGAGCATGTGGATGCAATTAAATATGCAAATATTTTAAAAGTAAATCAAGTGACAAAATTACAGAGGGAAAGTATAATCCTAGGCCTAAGCTGCAAGACGGCTAGTTCTCATGGCAAGATGTACGTCGTATTTGTTTCATTTCGCGCCATGACAGTAGTAACGTTTGGGAGAAATTTGTGAAAGAAATGAAGCTTTCAATATGAATTTATTCGACCACAAGAGACAACGTGTCGCTTGAAATGTAGGAAAACTGTTAAAAGTTAGTTTGTACATACCCACATGGGACAATTTTCCCCAATTAAGTTTCTACAAAGATTTCAAGGCGCTGTGTTAGCAGAAATGCTTGAGAGAAGTAGAGACAGAACTGAAGAGTAAAGGCCATCGCACAGCGTGTGACGCGAGCGATTTCGACACGCATGCGGCATGCGTCTGCATGCATCTACATGCATTCAAATGCATGGGAACACACATGTACATTTATGCCCATACGCCTTCACAAGTATAAAGGAATCGCAATCACTATGTTTTGAATAGGGTTTTCTTTAATTAATCAGAATATATATCTTAATGTGATGTATTGGATTGCCCTCCTTATCTGGCATTAAACTTAGGATTTCTCTTTTTGACAATTGTCCCTATGTCTGTGGGATGACCCAAATGTGTGAGGGCATGCTATCGTACACGCGTATTCCCTTGCGTTCGAACGAATGTGGACGCATGCAAACACGCATCCTGCATGCGTGCCGAAATCGCACGCATTACACACTGTGTGCGATGCCTTAAGGGTGGTCCCTTCATTTATGAACACAACCATTGTGGGAACCTGTTGTACTTTTAATCTTCAAAGGGGTCATTAAATGCCATCTGTCACCCTCTCCCCTGAGAGGAGAGGGTGACATCCTTTTGACCATTCCGCCAGGCAGTTGCGTGCCGCTCTTGAAGGGGGAGGGGCAGGCATAATGTATAAATGATTTTTGAAATATTGATAAAATGCCTGACGAGTGCTATGAACACCTAGGTCCGCTACTGATAGCCTCCGAGCCCCTTTCCAACATTTCGACAGGCCGGTGACAACCCAAAATTAATGAGTTTCCATAAAAGGCAATGCCGGCGTAGTTGGACTGGATAGACTAGCGGTACTCAACTGCGGCCCAGTTCATGTTTTTTATGCGGCCCACTACTATGTCCTAACAATTCACTTTTTCATTCTTAATTTTTTAACCGACATTCATAATAATAATAATTCCGATTTAAAAAAATTTCAGCATAGATTTGGAATCTTGCGATCCTGAATGAAAAATTCAGTCAGTTTTATGATGTTCCGGTTACTCAAGTACTTACAATTACACATTTACATGTAAATGTTATGTATATACGTAAGTGTGGTCCTTCTGAACTTGTCTATAATTTAAAGACTTAATATATAGCAAATATAAACATATTTACCTTGCCAGCAAATATTGAAAGGTAAGAGAAAAAAATTAATAATTATCGAAATGGGTCAAAGTGTGAGTAGGTGCGGCAGGTTTAGGCACATCTCTTTTTCTGCTCAGGCTAGAATGAGGTTTCATGGCTTAACACAGCCCGACCTGAAAGTGGAGCGGAGAGTTGAAGGGTTTGCTTTGCTGAAATTTTGCGAACTGGCAGGATTTTTCGATGCGGCCCACTCAAGGTGGACCCCAAGTATCCATGTGGCCCTCAACTCGAAAAGTTTGGGGACCACTGGGGTAGACAAGCAAAATTCAAGCGTCGCAGTGAATACGAGACAAAATTTTACTCATTACGTGGGTCACTCTGAAAGTTTTTAGAATCAGGCTAGGAGATTACACGATCCTTTGCTTTAGGCTATGATGCTATTGTACAACTCTTTATTGCTCTACATACCAAATGTCATTCTACTCCGAGTCGTATTAACAAAGTTATAGCTTCTTTGACTTTCCTTAGTGGTAGTATTTTACCACGTTGCAATGGAGCTCACTCGAGAGCACTGGCGGGCTATGATTTTCTATGATTTCAAAAAAGGCTTCAGCCAAGCAGATTGCTACCAGTCCTTGAGAGGAGCTTTTGGAGACACTGCACCTTCAAGCGCCACAGTGTATAATTGGTTTGCCCATTTTCAGCCAAGCAGATTGCTACCAGTCCTTGAGAGGAGCTTTTGGAGACACTGCACCTTCAAGTACCACAGTGTATAATTGGTTTGCCCATTTCCGCCAAGGACGACACTCACTCGAAGACGAACCTCGCGTGGGCCGCCCCACCACTGCTGTTACTCCTGACATCATTGAGCGTGTGCGTAACCTGATTGAGAACGATCGTCGAATCACTTATGAGGAGATTCAGGCTGCCTTCGGCGTCGGATCGGCTGCACACCACGAGATCCTGCATCAACGTCTTGGCTTGCGGAAGCTTGTTTCTCGTTGGGTGCCCCACTGCCTGACTGCAGAACAAAAACAGGCACGCAAGGAGTGGTGTTCCTATATGTTGGAAAAATTTGCAGAGGGAGAGTCTCGCTTGGTATCCGATATCCTGACAAGTGACGAGACCTGGATATACAACTTTGATCCAGAAACCAAGCTGCAATCAGCCATGTGGACATCTTCTAATGAGTCTCCACCACAGAAGTTTCGTCGGACTCGAAGCGTCAACAAGAAGATGGTGGCCACTTTTTTCCGAAGATCTGGTCATGGGAAGACGGTGATATTAGAGGATCATCGTACGGCGACTGCCGAATGGTACATCAAAGTATGTCTGCCCGTCGTCTTGGCTGAAGTGAAGCAGATGCGTCCAAGGACTAGTCTTCGTGGGTTGCTCCTTCATTACGACAACGCTCCTGCTCACACTGCAGTTCGCACTTTGGACTTTCTGGCGGAGCATGGAGTCAGACTTGTGACCCATCCACCCTATTCGCCTTCGCTCCTGCTCACACTGCAGTTCGCACTTTGGACTTTCTGGCGGAGCAGGGAGTCAGACTTGTGACCCATCCACCCTATTCGCCTGATCTGAGTCCCTGCGACTTCTTTCTGTTCCAGTTAAACAACAGCTGCGTGGACGCCGGTTCAGTGACGCCGATGAGGCTATCAATGCTTACCAGGAGGCAATAATGGCTCCTCTGACTGATCGAATGTGGAAAACGTCCTTTGAAAGCTGGTTCAAGCAGATGAAAACATGCGTGCAGTGTGATGGTGACTACTTCGAGCATCTGTAGAAAGTTGGTTCCATTTCGGTGTGTAGTCTCCTTGATTCTAAAAACTTTGAGAGTGACCCACGTATGTGTAACAAGTTTCATATTTCTATCACATCAAGAACTTACTTATACGTAGCATGAGTCACTCATTATCGTCTGCTGAAGAAAACACAAATCTATACAAAAAATTCCGGGGGGGGTGATGGTAGCTGGTTCAAGCGGATGAAAACTTGCGTGCAGTGTGATGGTGACTACTTCGAGCATCTATAGAAAGTTGGTTCAATTTCGGTGCGTAGTCTCCTTGATTCTAAAAACTTTCAGAGTGACCCACGTATGCCCCAACTGTCGGGCTTTTCTTAATGCATTTTTCCCTACGTCTTTTTTTAATGCAGGCGTAGAGGCCTGTAGAGGGAGGAGTTGGATGGCATGAGAGGACGAAGGAATACTAAGGAACGGTCAGGAATCGAACCCGGCCCTCCTAATTGCCGGTCAGGTGTATTACCATTGCACCACCGAACCTGTGACATTTAACTGTATCTCTCAATGCCATCCCTAGCTCTACATTATCCTATATTGCCACTCCATCACTGATAGAACGATAATTTCTTCATCCGTACTATCCTTCGTGCCCTACTTTACGAAACCTATACGTAGTATTTGGTGCCACGTGGCACTCCTCTTTAGGCTGCATTCATGCTCCAGCAGGAAGAGGAATGAGACAGGGTCCGGAGAGGAAGACTGGAGCAGGAAAGTCTCTGATGGTCTAGACAGAACACACTTTCCCTTCCTGGTATCCACCACTGTTTTTCTTTTTTAGTATGAATGTTTTATTGGTCTCCTGGTCCGGTAACACAGCATGATTTACTGATTTACTCTCCCCTCGTATTACCGGGGTAATCAGGGGCGCAACCAAAGAGCATAAATGCCTCATTTCTTCCTGGGAGTATTAAGTCCCAATCGTAACCCAACCCGTCTGATAGGGAAAGAAATGAGATTTATTTTGAGGGGATGAGGCAGAACGATACTATTTCCTGGTTATTTGTGTCATGGGATCCCCTAACATGATGAAACTCGATTGCACGCAAGAACCTCGATCCCCATTACAGATATTCCATCTGAAATATTCTGCAAAAAGGAAATCCCCGTAAGAAAGCTCTCAATACGCTTAATGGAAATCATTAAAATTAGTATTGCATGGCATGTTTGAAAAGCTGTTAATTTGGCCTTTCACCGCCACGAGTCAGGATGGACCGATTCGGCATCTCAAGCAGCGTGCTCTTCCGACTAAGTCCAGAGGACTTTTCAGGATGTCGTAGTGGGTCTGACAAGTTATTTTATCCGCAGACTGATGAAAATGATAGTGACAACCGAACCTTTCCTCGTTTCAATTTTTGTTAGTCTTTTCGGAAAATGAACAGGATTTGGAAGCACGAACAGACAGTAATCTATTGTCCAATGCATGAAACTCATTTCGACACAGGGTTCAGCAGAGCAGAACAGTGAAATATTGACAATATTAGCATTTCAACGATCGTGGGAACGCCAAACTTAGCTTCGCGTGTTAATTTTCCATGCACATTCAAAAACAGTGTTTCTGCAAGTAGACGCAATCTGTGGTGTAGTTGGAAATTCTGATTTCTGTGTACCGTGAAGTCCGTGGAAGGATCTAGAGCAGTGGTGCACAACCTTTTCCCTATAAAGGACCAAATTGAGATTTCGGCTCGTGTTCGGCAATATGAACCACAATGGATCACACATAAATATGGACTTTTAGTGACCTGAGCTATCCAAGGGGCCGAAAAAAGTCTCCACGGGCCACGAGTTGTACATCACTGACCTAGAGCATCAAGACACCGAATTACACGAATGACAAGGGGGAGGGGAAAGACTTATATAGTACATGCTATTCCACTGACGAATAGGGAATGAATGAGGCTGTAGTTAAGAGTATACGCCGATATACGGTGTATACCTAAACAACGTTTCCCATTGAATCATGTGATATATGGTGTCCCACTCACGAATAGGGTATGAAAAATACACTGCATGTCAATTGAAGCAGATATTTTGTATTTTGGGTTTTTGAATTCTGTCGTTACCTGTTATGAAAATGTTTCAAAGCAGAATATATATGTTCTTAATTTGCAATTCTGTAGAAGTGTAAATAATACGTTGAAAGGAATTTCCTGTCATTCATTTCACAACAAAAATGCATCCAAGTTATTTTAAAACGAGAAAATCTTAAATATCCACTTCAATTGACGCTCAGTGTATTTGCTAGCCCATGAATGTATACCCTCGAATGCCCGTTCTCTTCATATCATACATTCATCTTCGTATTTCATGGGCTAGCAAATATTTTTCATTCCCTATCCGTGAGTGGAAAAACTATATAGCCTACTACATGATTCGATGTAATATTTTGTTTGGGTATATCCCGAATATCGGCGTATCCCCTCAACGACAGCCCTGGTTCGAATGTTATTGTTACCTCGCTGTATATTAACGGGTCTCATGTTGCGTACTAGCAAAAGTATGGTTCTGCAATGCTGTCGATTTGATTTCGAGTGAGACTTGAGTTCTGGCTTGTCTCTTTCTTTTCTTCATTGATTCCTTCACGATCTCGTTCCAAAAATATTTGCTTGCACGAATGAACAGAGGACTGGATGATGCATAGGAACATCCACAGGGTTAGTTAGCTGAATGTGCTGGACGCGATCTGAGCAGTTAGACATGACCCTCGCGCATAAAATAAAGGCAAAAGAAAATTCCACCACCGATCCTATCCGAACTTGATAAGAATATCGCGACCGATGATCTTCATTGGGAATAATCTAATGGCTGGGGTATTCAATGATTTTCTTGCCTGTTTTCACGAGTAAATCCGTTGACTAGCGACAGTGGCTGAAGTCACTTAGGCGGGCATCGAGGATGTGGTCAAGAGGAAGAGGTCTTCGGTGGGGAAAGCTCAAAGCGAGGAACGCAACCTGTCCCCGATAGGATTCCAGCTCGTCGTCTCGGTCAGAGGGTAGCAGTAGCACTCATTTTCCAGAATGGCATTTTGTGTGATGAAATAATAGGAATCGGCAACTTGCGAATGTCGTACCGATCTTCGAGAAACCAGATGAGAGCAATGCGGAGAATTATGAGTTTTTCCCGGGCATTCCGAAGCATGGAAGGCATTTTTTTTGCAAACGTCTGACATCTGGTGGACGTCTGCCTTAGCACGTAGTCTGGTCGGGTCGTCTGGCATCATCGTGTTTCCATGAACCAAGGCACATCGTTCGATTCCTTCTGTTTTCTCGTTTGCCTTCTCTCACGAAGCATAAATAATGGAATATTTTGCTGACACATATACCAATGGCCGTAAAAGGTACGTTTTTGATTCAACTGAACCGTTAGAGGTAAAGGAACGAGTATCTCTTGAATCTTCGATGGGAAGACCTTGAATTCATTTGCTTAGGCGTCGGTGTCACTAAGAGGAAGCTTCCTGGCTTGGCATACCTCAAATACGAGTATAGGATGCGAAGGGGGGTTCAATAAGTATTGTCTCCTTATTCATTTTTCGCAAATAATAAGATGTAATTTCACACTACCCATTCGACCTACTCCTGCTCTATATCTATGCAGAATTTAATAATCGAAATTCAACAATGATTGCATTTTGAAAAGTCCTATCTGGGTGCTGTTTCGAGCATTGGAAATTTTCACCTTCTAGATCATTCTGAATTTCAGGGCACTTTTCTGCCAGCTCAGACTTGAGAGGTGATAATGACGAGAAGTAGCTTGGGGTAAGATCAGATCAATAGTTGCATCACCTCACTATGTCCATCCCTAGTGACCGAAACATTTTCCGACCTGTCACTTGAGCTATTGCCAGGCAGAAACTTTATCCCTCCTCATGTACAGGGTGGTCCACAATTGTCTCCCCAAAAGTAAAAGCTCATTCCTCAGGAAGTATACATCCCATTTAAATTTTATATATCTCAAACGACAGCCAATTCAATATATTTTTACAGCGGAAAATTTCATCATTCCATAAGAAAATAGAACAAAGTTACACCAAAGCAAATGAAAGTACCCATATCGTGCAACTAAAGCCTGTAAATATCACAATCCCTTCTGAAATTCGCAATTCATTCGTGGGTTTTTCATGCATCGCAAGGGATTTTCTGTGTCATGGGTAACCTCAGTATCCTGCAGAAGACGAATATTGCCATTTGGTTTGATAATTTGAAGAGTGCAAATTTTTGCGGGGAAAATTTGGAAAGGTTTCAGTTTGGGTCCAAATGCCTGATGGGATCATGAAGGCAATTTATAAGGAGGTTTCTGAACCTGAAGAGATTCATCGGCGAACCTATGACAACCTAGATATGCAGAAACAGGCGATTACAGATGCCTTCGCCACAGTAGGACCAGAGATAATTGTAATAATTCTGGTGGCATTCAAGGAGAGACTGCGCCAAGTCATTGAAAATTGTGGAAGTCATATTGAACACTAAAGATTTGGCGGCTTTCATTTGTAAGGATGTAACTTTGTTCTAGTTTCGTATGGGATGCTGAAAATTTCCACGATAAAAATATATTGAATTGGCTATCGTTTGAGTCATATACTATTGAAATCGGATGTATACTTCCTGAGTAATGAGCTTTTACTTTTGGGGAGACAATTGTGGACCACCCTGTAGACTTTACTCATCTCTCCCTGGTAACCTTTTCAACTTCTCATAATATTATTCTAACCTAGAATCGCCCTGCAATAAGTATCCTTTTTGGTGCTGGAACGTGAATTATCGAGCATTTTAGAGATGAAAGAAAAAACGCAATGAAGAACCTCACACATCATCTTCTGCCACCTTGGAGTGACTAGTCGTGGATCAATTACAGTCATGTGTGCTTGCTTCCTAACTAGTTCCCTGACCTAAAAAACTAAATCCAGGCTCCTCCATAAGTAATAACTTAGACAAAATGCTTTCAATCTCTATTTTCAACTTGAGTGATGTTCCCACTACATATTTCCCTCCGTTCCTGCTCCTATGCATCTGTGGGCATGTGGGGCACTCATCTAACACAAATCTTCCTCATTAAGAGGTTGGGATGGTGAATGGTCTCAGCAGTCCTCATCGAGATGGTCACACTATTAAGGTACTATGGGAACATAAAAATCGACCGCCCTGGATCGGAAGTTCGCTTTATAATTGTTTTTGGGGTCTTCAAGAAAGGGCCTTGAAGTCGATTGCTGGCTCTCTCAGGTTACTCCCGGGGCCATGATTTGAGGTCAAAGGTCACGATTTACATTCCTCTCTTTGAAAATCTGTATCTCCCCAACCCTTGATCGCAGAAACGTCAAATTTGCACAATTCTCCTTGGGACATACCGTGCTAAATGGAAATAATAATAAATACAGGCATGTAACTGTCGTTATCGAGACGCCATGGCGCCATAATTGAGAAAATTTCCATCGTAGATTCCCGTTTTTCCATGCTCATTCCTCATAGATTTTCTATCGACAAAAGCATGCTTCAGTTTTTGGAAGCCATCCTGGTCCATCCTTATGTGGAATTGTGCAGTTTCCTCCAGCCGTTCCCCCTCAAAGTTCGATGATCCACCTGAAAATGCCACTTTTTGGGAAATGACGGGAGGTTAACGGGCATTACTCAAAAATAAGGCTGAATTTCAAAATTTCCTCTGATAAATATCTTAAGAAGTCTCTTAACCAGCTTCATGTCGATTCTCATGAGAATTCGTCCACTCTGCTCGAAGCCTATCGCTTTTTACTGCGGCCTTTATTGAAAATGTGGGTCATTTCTTACATTCTAGGTCGGTTTTCTCCTCTCACTGGGCAAGAATGCAATATTTTCTGCACCTATTCCATAGAAAGATGTTTCAAGAATCCAATGACACCAAGATTGCTTACTTTCTTCAAGCGGATAGAGAATGCGGGACTTTAATTGCCGATTTGCATGAAATCTTGAATCCTCACGCGCAGCTCTTCCTTCTTGGACGTCCCTCCTGACTCACACCCACTTGTGCGTGAGTGATATTGTGCGTCTGTGTGTGAGTGAGTAGCAGGGGAAGAGGGAAACCGACGCGACTTCAACTGCCTATTGCTATTGATTTTTTTCTTGTCCCCAGGACGTTTTTTTTATTATTATCAAATGCTCCGCTTTCGATTCCCCTCCTCCTCACCCTGTCTTCTCTCTCTTGAAGGCAATTTCAATGAAAGCATGGGTGAGGATAAAAGTCTCCCACCACGGTTTTTAATTTATGAGGCATTAAAATGCAGAAAGGAAGCAAAACTTTCGCACCCTTGACATTAATGAAACGGGGTCATAACACTTCACTAGATATCTAAATTATCCAAAGTAACATGCAGAGAGTTCAAATGATGAAAATAATGCAAATTCATAAACAGGAGGGCTTTCGATATTTCTTGCCCTCAATATCTTCCAAAGAAAAAAGACGCATTTCCAGATTTATTGCATCACCGAGATATGAAAAAAGGACCTTACGGAATTAGTTCCTTCCCAGGACCGAGATCTTTAAAACGAGGATAATAAGTTTCGAGTTTTCTGCTCAGATCCTTCGAGACGACCAGGAAAAATGGCTCTGCCAAATCTGACGCGAATGTGTGGATTCTCCTCTGACCCAGAACGATTTCGCTGAGGCCATGTCGAAGAATCATGCAGCGACCGGCCGCGTTTCTCCTGCATGTCTTTTCCTCGTCAACAACCACGAGCTGCTCTCTTTTGAGACTATGTTGTGGTGGAATGACCCACGATTCAGATGACGCATTGCCTTTCTTGGTGCCGAGTGGTGGGATTTTTCCCAATTGTCTCTGAAACGGCCAGTGTACTCTACAATGCGTGATCCTTCTTTCCTCTCTCACCCCCTTTTCTTTCCTGTCTAGACTTCTCTTAATGACGCAGACGCGAGGCGCCAGCACATCTCTCGCACTATTTCCTATTTAAAAATTTTTTTTCCTGCTAGCCGCCGCTGCTTTTTCCTTCAACCTGGCTTTCACTCGAAAGAATTCGACATTCACAGACCACACTTGAGAATTTCCAAACTCGAGGTATCCATCATCTCTAATGATACGGATGGTAACTCTTCCGGTTTCATCCCTTTCCTCATAACCAATACGCTAAGAATATTGCGAGACCGAGATTCATCCGGTTTCTCTCCCCGATGAAAAAAAAAAATCAGTCGGAAAAGAAGCTAGACTTCTCTTTTTTCTGGCGGCAATTTTTATTGAATTCATTCCAGGACAAAAGAGGGTTTTGTTCAACGACTATCACTTCCTGCCAGTGCCGTAACAAGGGGTGTGCGAGCAGTGCACATGCCGCCGAACTGAGATTAGCAGATTAGCAGCCGAATTATTAAAATATATATATATATGAATAAAACTTGAAACAAATTGCAAATCATCCTAAATTTTACCGAAATTAAACAGAAGTTATAATACGTAATGTATTGTTGATGCTGGGGAAGCTGGAGAAGCATAGAGGCGGGAGGGGGGAAGGGGACGCTGGGTTGATAACGAGCCAAATATCCTTGATAAGTTGCTGCTTCCTGTGAAAGCTTTTATAAAATAGGGGCAGCCGTGGAAACGTACCTGTAGTTGTAGCACCCCCTTCCTCCCTCCCCCAACCCATCGTCAGTAGACCTTTGACATGTAAAAGAGTTTTAATATCTGCCTTTTTGAAACCTTTATTTCTCGAGTAATTTTATTTGATGGATTGCATAAAACTGACTTTAGCCAGCTTTAAACCTCAATTAGGGGTGGGTTTATAGCTACTTTAGTGGAGATATTTAATATGGATTGCATATAAAAATTTTAGCTTAACGCAGCATTAAATCCTGCATTAGTTTAATGCCAAGATGATCCTACTTTAAACCTCCATTAGCACTGAGGAGGAACGTACCGCTAACTTGACACACTTCCCGACTGCTTCATGGATGTCCAGGGACGATAATTTTTATTTTTATTTGATTTTTTTTTTCCTGAATGTTTCCGTGGCTGTAAAGAAAGCAGAGTAAATAAGCAGCAAATTCAGTAGATGGTCACCCAAACTCAGCTGAAGCACTTGATGCCCAGGAGCGTGTGTTCCATGATCGATTTGGAGCAGTACTTTCCTGAAGAGGTATTGCGGAAGTACTGGTTCGCACCTCAGGGTCCTTGCATCCTCCTTTTGGTGGACAATTTTTTAACCTGATCTACAGGGTTTTCGGAAAGTCATTCCTTTTTTTTAATTGTACGAGGTAATAACATTTGTCTTTTTTTTTACTAGAACAATGGTTTTTGTTTGGAAAGAAAGAGAATTCGGTAGGATTTTATGATTTGATTGATTTTTTTGTTTACAGTAACCATGGTACCAACATTGAGGGCGACGTTTACTGGACCGTTTAAGCTAAAATAATCTGATCTCACGATGGTCCCCTATGGGAATCAGTTTAACGGAGATACACTTGTTCCCATACACGCCCATTACGAAACGAATCAGTTTAAACTTAAAGGAATCTGGTGCATGTAACCCTGAATCTTCGGCACCGTGCGCAAGTAACCGCAGTATGAGGGGTGGAGGCGGAGAAAATGGGAAGCTGCATCCAAGGCATTCTCCTTTCATCACCACCTCGAGACCGTCAAAAACGTTATCACAATTTTAAAATAGGGAGTGACTTTCTAAACACCCTGTAGAGCGCAGAACGAAGAGTAACTACGCGATATCGCCACTGCTCCAGATTTCTGTGCTCTTCGGTTCTATGGACACGTGTCATTCAGAGGTCGTGATTTCCGATACACTCGACATCGATACTTCCACTGCGTGCCGCATCGTTCGACTAGTGTTCCCGGCCCGAACGCGCCGAGTCTGCAACACTCGCCGTTCCACTTTGAAACTTTCAAAGTGGAACGGCGAAGTCCCACTTTCGCTCCAACTCGTAAAAATTGCTTCTTTCGATACAGTTCTCTTCGTAAACTGCCCCGAGTCGGCGAAAAATTGCATTGCCATTCACGCCATCTTGGACCACAAAACGGATCACAAAATGCAAATCTTCCTTGGTCCAATCGAGATCCATAGTCGCCATTTTTCGTAACTATAGGAGGCACACGAGACGGTAGCAAAGCCAAAGACCACCGTTTTCCCTGCGCTGATATTCAAACAAGTATTCAATACTATTTGCGAAATACGTTGCTTGTTATATTTCTTACGTTACGATCGCAGATGTCCTGTTACTTTTAGACTCACCCTCGTACTTTTGCGGGCACTGATTAGAAAAATACTCAATTTTCGAGCGCTAATATCAGTTAACTAATGTAACTTTAAATTTTTAATGCAATGTCTCACTTTAAACCTCATTTAGTTAATACAGCTTTAGGCTAATGCTGGCATTAGTTTTATGCAATCCACCCATTATCTTTTACTTACGTTACATGCTGTCTTGGGGAGGCGGAATTCGCGCGAACGGAATAGCACCGAAAAGGAACTGTGCTGTCTTCCTCTTCTATTTTTCTTTTTCAGAAAAGATTTTTCTGTCCTATTTTTTGGCGACGAAAACAGCGATCAACCCAGGGGGAAGCCCATTCCTCTCGTGAAGACTTTTAGAGCTCGGCGAAAAAATGGATTGAGCATGGAGTACTACTGAATGTAGAACGAAGTGTTACCGGCGTTTTTGTCGCAGCCAAAATGGTCGCGGACGGTTCGTCGCACACAAAACATCGCATGCACTTTTGGTCGTTGCACTATTTCGTCGCAGGCAAAGACAGTCGCACGAGTGAAAGATAGACTTAGGTGAAAACGCACGTTGATCTTGTCCGCTGACCATTTTAGGCGCGATAACAGGAATAAATCGCACTGCTCGGTAACCGGTTCACCTAGAAAGGCGATTCATTATAGGTGTCATTTGAATCGTAGGTCATTCCACCACAACATAGTCTCAAAAGAAAGCAGCTCGTGGTCGTCGGCGAGGAAGAAGTCATGCAAGAGAAATGCGGCCGATTGCTGCATGATTTCGATATGGCCTCACTCAAATCGTTATTGGTCTGAGGATAATCAACAAATTCGCGCATGATTCGGCAGAGCCATTTGCACGGTCGACTCGATCTCGAAAGATCATCGAACTTTGAGAAGGAAAGGCTGGAGGAACACAACTCCACAAAAAAATTAACCAGGATGGCCTCCAAAAACTGAAGCATGCTCTTGTCGATAGAAAATCTACACGAGGAATGAGCGTGGAAAAACGGGAATCCACGATGGATATTTTCTCATTTTTGGCGCCATGGCGTCTCGATAACGGCAGTAACATGCCAGTATTTATTATTATTAGGTTGTTCCGAAATAAATGTCCGATTTTCGAAGTGTAATGTTTTGTCTATCATTATACCTGTCAATTTTGCGATAACCAGCTATTGTTATATACCGTTTTTTTCAGCAAACCTTTCTCTATGTNTGAGACAATTAAGGTACTATGGGAACATAAAAATCGACCGACGTGGATCGAAATTTCGCTTTATAATTGTTGCAGGGGTCTTCAAGAAAGGGCCTTGAAGTCGATTAAAAATGTTCATTATCAGCTGAGTTACGACCCTTCAAAGTTTGCGATCGAATTCGGACATTTATTTTGGAACAGCCTAATATTTCCATTTAGCGCGGTATGTCCCAAGGAGAATTGTGCAAATTTGACGTTTCTGCGATCAAGGGTTGGAGAGATACAGATTTTCAAAGAGAGGAATGTAAATCGTGACCTTTGACCTCAAATCATGGCCCCGAGAGTAACCTGAGAGAGCCAGCAATCGACTTCAAGGCCCTTTCTTGAAGACCCCTGCAACAATTATAAAGCGAAATTTCGATCCACGTCGGTCGATTTTTATGTTCCCATAGTACCTTAATTGTCTCATGCACCTCAACACATGAATCTTCAACTATGGCCTCGAGAAGAGAACTCAGTTCCTTGGAATCGTGTGGTGGGGGGATGCCTTGACGTGCGGTCGCTTTCCAAGCTCCTCATTCCTTTTCTGGAGCGAGCAGCCCACCTGCAGTTAGTTGCTATCTCAGGTACAGAGTCCTTACCAGGACTTCGGAACGGATTTGTTTTCGTTCCGCTTTCCGTTCCGTTCCACCTGATCCCCGAGTGTTCTGGTTTCTGTTCCGTTCCACAATTAGTCATTTTGTTCCGTTCCGTTCCAGGAAATATTTCCGTTCCGTTCCATTGTATAGGGAAAAACCTTCAGAAATTACTTTACAAAAACTATGGCTGTAAAGTCAATTAGATTAATCGACTGATTAGTTGATTAAAGAATTAATCGCAATTAACAGAATTAGTCGCAATTAATCGAAAATCGACGCTTGAATCTCCTTTTTTTGCCTCTTTTCCCCCCAAAAATTCAACAGTGTAGTTCATAGCTTTGCAAAACAACCGAAAACGAAAGCCTCATCAAGGGAATGATGATTTATAGAAAGGTAGTCATTTTCGCACTGCTCACTCTTCCTCAGAAATTATTGGGTTATCCCATAAGTAATGCGTTTCTTTTCTGTATCTTTAAATTAAAAATAAAACAACTTTTCGACAATCTTTAATCAATAATATAATTTCCCTCATTCTGTACAACCTTTTTCTATCTTTCTGGTAAACTTTCTATACCCTTCTTGTAAAATTCCCTTGGCTTGGACTCGAAAAACTCCTCCAATACAGTTCTGACTTCATCTACGGTAGCCATCTGCATTCCGTCCAAGTGGTTTTGTAGACTCCGGAACAGGTGGTTGTCTGATGGAGCGATGTCAGGTGAATACGGTGGATGGTTCATTATTTTATGGTTTATTATAGTTTATTATTTTTGGAACCACCGTTGACACTGACTTACATTAATTGTTCTTTCCCCGTACACTTGGCATATGTTTTCTGCCGCTATCGTTGCGTTGTTGCCTTTTCCATACTCGTACAGTATAATATGCCGAATATGTTCTTTTATCACTTCCATTTTAAACTCTCTGAAAAGGCAGAATAATCGATGTACACTTATCAAAATTTGATATGAAAATGAATACAAGTTAGTATCTAGATCAGTATTTATTTCAAATGCATACCTACATAACATTACCAATTTTTATTGGTTTATTGCAAGCTCCTCGGAAAAATCGCATTACTTATGGGATGACCCAATAAATGCTATTTTTGGAAAATGGGAAGACTCAAAAGCAAACACCATCGCTTCTTGCCCTACTCGCATCCACAAGTGTGCTGGCGTGCATAACGTGTCCTTCTGCCTAGCCTATGAATCCTTTCTTTGAAAGGCCTCGTGCGTCAGGCTAAGGTAGCAAACGCCTAGGACAAAGCGACCTAAAAGTCACTGGATGCGAATAGGAAAAAGAAAATCGTAATGAAGAAGCTGCAAGGGAACGCGCAGAAGGAATAGTGGAGTTTGCTAAGCGAAGGAAAATACTGGTTGCGGAAGCTCTGGGCATATGCTGACGTGGCTTCGCACCTTGCTGCCGCCCTTCATTTTTTCAAGTTTTGTTTTTATTTCTCTAAGTTCATTTATCTAAGTTCGCTTACAAAGAACGAGAGCAATAACCTACGCAGGACCTGCTTTCGGGAATCGATCACTCAGGTTTTTAAACGGTCTCTAGCTCGCTCTTTTAGCCAGTCATCGAATGCAGATTACTCAGTACGAAACTTAAGGAAAAACGAGTTTATAGTGAAAAAAAAAAGCTCTAGGCCTACGCGAAGCGCGCAGCAATCGGTGTACCTAAAAAGATCTGGGGTGCATACCTATCTTGAGACCTGTAATCACTGATAGAGGAGGAATTTGATGTCCGTCTGCTGATGATTGTCAACTTTTACCGGGAAATAAATTACGGTTTGACGCGGAGTCCTGAGCAGGAGTTGCCACAAGACGGGAAGCCCAAATGTCAAATCCGAGGAAATTATATCCGTGTCTCCTGACACTGGTTTTTCGTTGAGGCATTTCTCCACAACAGGATGTTCCTCGACCGCTTCCACTTTATTTTCTGTTGCGTCAGATGAAGCACGAAGTCGTCTTGCCCGAGGACAAAATGAATCTTCCAAGACCACCTCATCTCACACGCATGAACGTGTAGCTCGCGCTCGCTCTCTACAGGTAGGGCGACTATCGTTCAGAAATCGCGAGCTACACGTTCATGCGTGTGAGATGAGGTGGTCTTGGAAGATTCATTTTGTCCTCGGGCAAGACGACTTCGTGCTTCATCTGACGCAACAGAAAATGAAGTGGAATTGGTCAACATCCTGTTGTGGAGAAATCCCTCAACGAGAAACCTGTGTCAGGAGGATTCCAGGACAAAATGGCCCAGGACATTTTGGTCCCAAATGAGAATAGGGCAAAATGGTCCCTGCGGTAAAAATGTACGATGACAGTTCATCAGGAGTTAACGATAATTATAATAATAGCGTCATCTACTCATGACTACCTTCTAAAATTAAGTTCTTTACTATCTTGCAGCTTGAAAGCTTTTGGGGCTATGATTCAAGATGTTTATTTTCATCGTATCATCATATCGCATCATATGTACTAGAGGTTCACTACCTTCTCGTTCACCTTCCCCTATCTTGCCCATCCTCTCCTTCCTATTCCTATTCCCTATTCCTCCCTATTCTAAGAAATATATATTCCCTCACTTGCCTCTTTTCTTGTCCTCTACGTTCCTTGACTTAGTACCCACTTCCCTCCCC
>CAJPEV010002260.1:13430-47543 GCA_905338385.1 Darwinula stevensoni | reverse complement strand
GCCCCCCCCCCCCCCCCCCCCCCCCCCCCCGAAATGTGAGGCGACTCGGGCATAATATGGTGGTCATGTGGAGATTCATTATTAATCGTGACGCCTTTTCGATCGAAGCTCGATGACTCTTGTGAGTCGGTCGGCCGAGTGATGCCATCGCCGACGAAAGGCGAGCAATTTTTAGTCCATCTTGAAGTTGGCGATTGCGTTGGGTAAGCTTTCACGAGGAGACCAAGTTTTCTCGTCCCATCCGTTCAAATTGATATGAAATTTTTTTAAATCGCCCGTCCCGTCGTCGGTTCCGGAAACTCCGGCTCGCATCCCACCGAGATCATTCTGCACGCAAGAAACAAAGCCATTTCCTCTCGATCATATTTGTATTTCGTTTACGGCTCGAAGATTTTAATCATTTCCAAGAGCCTGTTAAAGAGAAATTCCTTGACGTCGATCCCCCAAAGGAAGTCCAGATGATTCCAGGCGTCAAAGGGAACCCGGTAATTATCGATCAGGCTCGGTAATTCGCTCGCCAACCATACAACGTCCTGGAAAACCGAATGAGGCATGGATGAGACATGGATGAGGCACGGATGAGTCAATAAAATAAAAAAAAGGAAAGCGACGGAAAAATGCGGAGAACGAACTTCGGGGTCGGCGAGCCAGTCGTTATCGCCGTAGTAGAGGAAGACCGGCGTGTTGACCTTGGTCAGGTCATACTCGGGAGGTTGCTCTTGGCCGTAGTGTTCCAAATTTCCTTCTCGCCCCCAATTGAAGTGCTGGAATCTTTCAGAGTTCACCAGCTGGGCGAAGTGGACGACGTTTTGCGTGGACGTCCCCGCTGGGTTGTGGGCCACGATCATTGGAATCAGCGCCTATGGAGTTTCCAAATTTCTCAAAATTCAGCAGGGGAAAAAAAATTTTTTTTAAACGACATTTCCAGGGCTCAAATTTATTTTCAACGGAGTCTTTGATTACGTCATGGCTTATATTATTATTACATCGGAAGAAATCCTGATCGCCGTTCGCGCTCACCTCGTCCATCTGCGCTTCGTCGAAGCCGCAGAGAAGGAAAATGACGGATTCGCATATGAATTGACTCCAGTCCTCGGTGCAGATGAAGGCGGCCAAGAAATCCATGAAGGCGGAGCTCGGCATGAATTCGTGCAAGCCGAGCATCTCCAGCAACCACTTTTTTGTTGTTGATTAGACGATCCATCACCGCGCATGCAACAGAGGGAATCCTTTATTTTTTTTGTAAGCATAAATTCATAGATTTTTTTTTATTTATTTCCATATTTATCATGCAAGAGCCCTCGCAATGCCCCTTTCACTCGCGGCCGTCGAACAAAAAGGCCTCGAAGGCCTCACTTCCTTCTCCACCCAACTTAATGGGACGAATTTCCCGCCTCGAATACGAAATCGCCGACGGAGAAAAGCCGGAAAAAAAGGACTTCCTCGTGAACCAGATGGACTTCAAAGCGTTTCGTTTGACTTTGGGGAACGGAAACGAAAATGATTCATGCAGGGAGAGAAAATGAATTTTGCATGGGATACATTATATAATAATGACATATAGAAGTGTGTGAAAGGAAGATAGCTTTTTTTGGTCTTTCATCTCCAGAGAACTCTCCAGAGAGAGAGCGAAGAGGGAGAGGAAGGGAGAGTGAGAGAGAGAGAGAGGAGGAGGGGGGGGGGGGGGGGGGGGAGAGAGAGGGGGNAGGGAGAGGAAGGGAGAGTGAGAGAGAGAGAGAGGAGGAGGGGGGGGGGGGTGGGGGAGAGAGAGAGGAGGAAGGGAGAGAGTGAGAGAGAGAGAGAGAGAGAGAGGGAAACCTTTTTGGACCATCTCCCGATCTCCTTTTCAACTGTAGATTTGATTATCCACCATATCCGTTGTTTTGCGACTCTACTCTGCTTCGGCTGCCAGGTTCACTTTAAACAAATAGTCTCGCATTCGATGAAGAACTCAGGTGAGCATGATGCATCCTCGGGAATTCCGATCCTCTTTCGCTCCTTTCCCATCGGAGTTTATTATTATTATTTCCCATCGGCTTTTATTTCTAAATTTGGAATCGACCCGACTCAGCCTCGAATCGAGATCGGAGTTCCGAGGAATACATTTTCCGTGCAGGTGTGCTATTTCCAGGATCGGGCAAAACAGTTTTGCATGCCGATTAGTTTTCCACCCCCGAAAAAAGGATTTTCACCGAAATCAATTGGTAGATCTGTTCTCGCAGAGCCTCGCGTTCACAGCTGCGAGATGGCAAAATCATTTCCCCATTAATTTCAGCCATTCTCTTTGCAGAAAAACGTGGCAGTGCACCAATCCAATTTCTTCTGCATCTTTAATCCCCTCTTTCGCATCACGAATTGAATCCAGACCGAATTCAAGTAAATTTTAAATATATATATTTTCTGCTCTGACCTGGATTTGATCTGCAAAGGGAGCGATGAGTCGAATGGGACTGGTCATGTGATGAACCTTGGCAACCGGGCCCATCCCGTGCATGCTCAGGATATGGTCTCGATATTCGGGTCGCATGTCGCTCATGACCCAAAACACGATCGTTCCCATGCTGTGTCCGACGTAATGGAGTTTGTCCTGGCCGGTCGTCTGCAGGATCTCGTCCAGCATCGCCGGCACGTCGAACTCTCCCATCTGATCCCAGCTGAATGCGTCGAAGAAAGCTCACGGCTCAAGGACCGAAAAATCGAAACCCTGGGGGTCGATGCTACGGTCCCGATACGATACCTGAAAGACCAGAAAGCACCATCGTCTGGGGTCATGCTGACGTGGTTCCTTGCGTAGGTGTTCCCCCTCACGTTCCCGAGCCAAACGTCGTAGCCTGCATCCGCCAACAAGAAGCCTGAAAACGAAGGAGCGAGAACCCATCATACGAGTCTGCGAGAAGGAAAACCCACGACGCCACCACAATGGGAACCCTTGGACATTTCCGGCCCCGGCCATCACCGGACTCACCGAGTCCATTCTCGGGACCGTTGAGAACCCAGCAGGCGGAGGAAGAAAGAAGGCCGTGCTGAAGGAGGATCGGGATCCTCGGTCCCTCTCCCGGCCCACTCAGCCCATACGGGATCCTATGCATGTCTATTATATAACCGTCTGCCGTCGTGATCGTGTGCGTCTCCGAGGGGTACCCGTACTTCGCGATCAGTTCTGGCTGAATCGAACAGTCGTGTCATATAAACGATACGCATAATTGAAACGCGAATTCCGGTAGGAATCCGTGAGCCGGATTCAGCTCTGAAGGCGGAAATTGTCGCCGCCTGTCATTTAAAATCGCCGACAATTGATTTTGAGTGAGTCCAAAGTCCTGCCACCGTTTGGTCGGTGACCGAGAGATCGGATCGCAATCAGGCTCGAATCGTTCTAAAACCAAGAAAGTTCTCGACACGAGACTTCTTACTTCCTTTCGAACAAGATCATCACGAGTCCCGTCGACTTTCGAAGAGATTCAAAGAGATTCCCGTCGATCGACTTTCTCGGTTGAATTTTTGAAAAGGAACTGTCGAGGTGTTCCCGTTGCGTTCTGGCCGAATTCGTTACGAAATTGAACATTTTCTACAAGCCTTCCGTCGGTCAATCATTTTCCTCAGATTCAATCGAATTGGAATGATGGAATGACGGAATGACGGAATGACGGAATTGGAATGATGGAATGACACGGCACGCAAACCGTGCTTTCTGAAGCGGACACGTCAAAAGATTCCTCGAAAAGGAATTTAATTTCAGGAAAAAAATAATAATACGGAAGAGTATCTCTAATTAGAGGATTTTCTTGAATTTCGAATTGTTCGAAATTGGATCTCGATCCACTCCAGCATTCAAAAGTTAAAAACGTGCAAAAGTTGAGCAGGACTTTTGACTCAATACAAACTATTTTTTAGTTGTAAAAACTAATTCTAGCATTTTCGAATGACATGTTTCCTTAAAAAAAAAGGAAAGGAATTAAATATATATATCAATTTTCTTTTCAGTCCTTCAATTTATTCGAAACCTCTCCGGTTAAAATTAGTTTTTCCAGTTTGAAATCTCGAGAATCGACTGGCAATGCCAGGCTGGGTCACGAAAAGCTCGAGGAGCATCAAAGCCATTTGCTGATTCGGTCGGTGAAAATTCGGTCGAGAAATTTGGAGCTTTCTGGACAAAGTCTACAGCCTTAAAAAAAAAAATGAACAAACATCGGTTAACCCTTTCGGTCCTGGCAGGACTCAGGAAGTCGTGCTTTTTTTTGCGCATTTTGCAGGGTTTTAATGGCCTTGAGGCCTGGCACGACCTTGAGGCCGGAGTCGCTGTGGCCTCTATTGAAATTTGCACGTTTTTGGTCCATGATGTTTCATCGTGGACGATTCAACGTATGAAAAATATTTGATGAAATATGAAAAATCATTAAAATTTTTTAATTCGGGACAGAAAGGGTTAAACGAGTCTCTTTTCTCCGATCCTACAAATAGGTGCTTTCTTTCTGACCGTGTCGAGGTCAAGGTCGTCGTCGATCTCCTGGGAGACGCGCGGGGGACCGCGGCGACCGCGAATCCCGCCCGCCGCCTGCAGCGCCTCCAGCGTCTCTCGGACGAACTGCGCCGACTCGCGCGGGTCGGCGTCGCCTCCCAGTCGCTCGCGGATGATCGCGGCGATGTCGTCCTCGAGGACCCGACTGTAAGAGGCGGACGCGAGGCTCAAGAGAGCCAAGGCCAACATCGAGAACTTGCTCATGCTGACTCTCCAATCAGGAATTTTTTTTTTTACCTGCGGAAAACGGATCACATGACACGAAATGAGTGATTTTTCGAAGGCTGATAATTAAAAAAAATGAACATGGACTAATTTCCGGAGCGAGACGATCTCGAGAAACGAAAACAGAAGAGAAAAATGCGACGTCGACAGAGTCCTGAACGGAACAACACAGCAACACGTGCTCGTTTATTTAAAGGGACTACGAGGAAAATACCGCATTTATATCGCACTTTATTTATATCGACTGCGAAGAATCCCACGTGAAAAACGGGAGACGACCAGGTGAGGATGGACCAGATCCGGGAGTCGAGGAAAAAATATTACGCGGATAAGAACGTGTAAAAAAAAATCTTGCCACCCAGAGCATTTGTGCAGTGACGTAAGCACGGAGAGAAACCATGACATAACCGACTGAGGAAGACGGACCTTGCAATTTATGTTCGGAGTCTCTTGTCACTTTCGTGGGACGGTGGCGAGGGATGCCCAATGGATGCCAAATAGATGCTCAATTGATGCCCAATAGATGCTCAATGGATGCCCAATGAGTTCTCGGGCTCATCGTATTGGTTGGAGATTGGTTTCGTTCTGATTTTTCGGCGTAGTTGCCTGAAATGCGTTTTTTTGCGTCGTTCCTGTTGCATCTCTTTGCCGGTCTGAAAGCACTCTCCCGACGACTCGTGGGATTTCGTTTCGCCGCATGCCTCAAATCTGTTTCAACGTGTTTCTCGAGACGTCGGAGCATGCGTCTGGCGACGGGTGAATGTCAATGGGTCCCGTGAATGAGATGGGGCGGCAATTGCAGGGACGCCATTTCATTGAGGGGGACGATTGAAGCATTGCGTGAGCCGGCGCAATCTCGGGCGAGATGAGGACGCCTTCTCTCTCAACTTTCCTCTGCTTTTCTCGGTAGCTCGTTTTTGAAAAGGATTCGCGCAATATCCCCAGCGATGCAGGATGGTACCGACTCGTGACCCCGTTGGGGGGCATACGGTCGACGCGAATGGCTCCGGTCGTCTACCAGATGATCGTCGCGATGACTTTTCCAGCCGAGGCCCGACTCCAAAACTCCCCGGGCGACGGAGAGTCCATAGAGTCCATGTCGCTGCATCGACTGCTGCGGGGATTCGGGGTCGAAGAGGTCGAGCCAGATTCATTCCCGTAGACCGTCAGTGGACGAAAAGTCTGCTGGATCTGCGTTGAACCCGTCCAAAGTCCGTCGACTCATCGCGATCCCGTCGTTGAATGACGACGGACGACGGACGACGTGAGGGGAATCCAGAGGGTACAGACCTTAGACGGTCTCGGCTTTTCGTGCAAGATGTTTTAAACGTTGCCTTTCGAGATACCCAAAGCCTGTACCGTACCTTTTCGAGGCGATTCCCAGGCGAGATCGAGCTAACTAACGAGACTTCGGCCCCCACGCAAGTACTCACGGAACGGTTTGATTAGTGTGATTAGGCGGCTTCTCCGATCGTCCTTTCCCGAGTCGAGATGGAGCAGAACGAGATAGAAAAACTGTTGCCAGAGTATCAACAATTCATTTGACCTGGAACAGAGGGATGTGCTCGGGTTTAACTACAGAGAGTTAGAGGGAAACCTCGACAGACCGTGACAAACAAGTGCAGTCCTTAGCCTTGGAGGAATTCTTCCTTCTGGACATCTTAAGCTCAGCCGCCTATATTACTCCTCTTTCCTCGCTTTTCAATCTCAATCTCCTTTCCGTCTTCTTTCTTTCTTCTCCCCGACAATTACAACCATGTTTCACTCGGACTCTTCCCTTGAATCCCGAGTGCCTTCGTCGAGCTCGGCCGACGAAACACTCTCACTTCTGTCAGATTTATTTTGAAACTAACGATCTTGAGGACCGATTCGAATCGAATACGCCCACGATCGAATGCGCCCACTTCCACGATCGAATACGCCCACTCCCACTCGCCTTTCTCCGTGATTAAAGGAATCGGCGCAGTGCAACCGGAAGTTTCTCTTCTTTCGTTTGTTCCGTGTCGCCGCTGAACGCATCTGTGCTAAAAAAACGATGGGAGGATTGAGCTCATCGCGATGAACGCGCTCGTTTTCTTTCCATTTCCATCAGTTCGTCAGTCTTTTATGTGAAGAGAAAGTCTGCGGAGATGGACTGCTTCACTTGCATGAAGGTGACTTGTAGTCTGATTCGATGGTGTATCTGTCCGGTCCAAGTTTCCTTTTGGTCTTGCTTTAAAGTTTCTCTGGAATATCTTTCG
Organism: Darwinula stevensoni; assembly: GCA_905338385.1. Taxonomy (NCBI): domain Eukaryota; kingdom Metazoa; phylum Arthropoda; class Ostracoda; order Podocopida; family Darwinulidae; genus Darwinula; species Darwinula stevensoni. The sequence continues at coordinate 40,562 of CAJPEV010002260.1, read as the reverse complement.
CTCTCGAGTCGTCGTCCATAGAATGGAATGCAACTGAAACTGGCAAGACGGTGTAAACGCCGGGAGGGAAACGAAACCGTCAATATAGGCCAGGAAATCTGGATTCAAAGTTGTCCCACATTCCAGCCCCACAATCGAACGGCAATTTTTCCTTGTCGGCAATTCCAAAGGTCGACCTGGAAAAAGGTCATCTTCGATTGATTGAATTTCGTCCTCGTCGGAATTCAGCGGCCTACTTTCTAACTGTGCTGTAGGAAATTGAATCGTGCTTATGTTACCTATGAACGTTCAGCAGACGTACATGAAGAGTCTGTGGCGATGAGCTTACCTTTGATAGAAACTTCATCACGGATCAGTTCTCAAATTTGTGAAAATCCATCGCATTCAATAATACGACAAAATAACTGCTTCTCGAGCATTAAACCGGGTACAAGCATCAAACTCCGTATAAGAGCGGAGATCTAGTGACGCTATTAGCCTACGCTACTGTATTTTAACCCTTCAAGCGCTGAGTTTGAAATTCCTGTGTATATCCTCAGGCGTATATTAAATGCACAACTAGGAAGGCTTTCACTCGCATTGTACTGTACTTTTTATTATATGCCACACAAATCTCATGAGAGAATGTGGAATAATTTTTCATTTCAACAACATGTTATTCATGGACACCTAACTACGAATATTTTGAAATGCTTTTTTTCGATTCTTTCGAAATTTGATGCTTTTCGAGGAAGAGACTGATTAAATGAAAGTCGAACCTTCCACAGTGTCAAAGACTCATCAATTGTAATATTTTCTGAGGGCTTGTTTGCAGTTTGAAACCTTTCGTTCAGATGTGTTACAACAGGGTGAATTTCGAGCAATTTATTTGAGCCTTGGAAATTCTTCCTCATTTTTAGTTATCCACAAAATGCAGAAACTTTGAAATCAGCTCAAACCTATCCTGCGACTTCACATTTGAACAAATTTGTCTCAAAGTTAGGATTTTTGGTAAAGTAGGATTTGATTTCTGGTTTTTGCACAATTCTCATCATCATGACCAGTGCACACATGACCAGTGTACACATACATCTCATTTCTGTCAACAGCTTTCCATTTCTGTTTTACTCGTCTTAGAAGACTTTGTTCCTCGAAGTGGCAGGAATTTTTGTTTATTTTACACTTCTAAAAGTATCCCAGAGGCGTGCATACTACTGCCAAAGGAAAAAAAAGACTGAACACATAGTCCTTAATGTGCTCTATATGCCGATCGAAACAGAACAAAAATCCGTCCACAGATGACAGAAAAATGTATTTGCAATTAAGTGAATGCGGATAACGCACAGTGTACGAGGATACGCCCTACCGGCAGCTAGTGACTATCGTACGGTGTACGTGAAAACGGCTTGAAGGGTTAAAAGTCAATTGTCGGAGGCAACTAGACCGAGAACTTTTTGGACACCCCTCGTGGATGACGCTCATTCGCTGCTGTGCTTTGGTCGATTCCTGTTGCAATCGTTTTTTCGTAACTCTTCGAGCTAGATATTCTTAGCTGCTATGGGAATTGCCCAGATGGGAGGGAGCGAAACTATACGTTCGTGAAATCTTGCACACCGAATGAAAATCTAATCGCATGCCTGTCACCTCTGGAGAAATGTCCGAATCTCGACAGGAGCATATGTATGTGATTTTTTTGCACTAGAGTCGCTAATTTATTTGTAAAAAATATGGGAATCGTTAAAATTCGAGCAAGTTAGCATTGAGTATCGACCCCTACTCTTGCTGTGTTGGGATTCCAAGATGAGCCAGCTTCCTAGATGTGATTCCTTGTCATGCTTTCCATGATGTCACTCGAGAATGAATGTGACTCACCGGCCTTTCTTTTATAATATCCCAGATTGCTCCTATCCCCCTTCTTCACGTATTTGTATCAAGGCCTTATTCACTAAATTGTCTCTGCACCACCGTATAATGGGTAATATACTGATCCTTACAATATTCAGTGATAGAGTGTGTTCTATTACATCACCAAGTATGAGAGCACTCGAGTGCGTTCCATCATGATGATAAAAAAGCAAAAAGCGGATGGGCATATGACGGAATCGGCGCACTCAGCTGCTGACAAATGCAGATGGGTTAGACTTTGGCACGACGTTCGCTGATATCCAACCCATGGGAATTTCCCCCATGCAAAATTAACTAATATTCTCGTATATGGCTCTTCACGACTCCCATTCCCGAAAGTGCTCCTCGATGACAAACTGGCATCTCACGGGGGACTGCACGATCTCCTCCTCTGTGATGACGATATCCTCGACCCACGCCGAGGTTTACTTTAGTGATTGTCGTTACGTCATTGAATTCCCTCGTGAGCAGAAGCGAAGGATTCCTCATGTATCTCAGCCGTGCCTCCGTTGTCCGCAGCTACATCTTTCCTGTCGTCCCTTAGGGACCAGGTCACTCCTGGCGCTAGCATATTGATAAAAGTCCTTGGGCTTTTTTAACATTGACGGCTGACTGCCCCTCGATATGACTTAATTTCTCTCACTTCGATGACCTCATAGTAAATCGGTATTCCTCGTAGTCCGCTCGATTACATAAGGCACCATGGATGAATTTGGGAGGATCTTTAGCATTCGAGAACTAATAATCTTAATAGCACTTCAATTGAATTTGAATGACCTTTGGCACATTAGTCACTCAACTGATGGTTCCCCTGCAATAGGGCAACAGTGTAGGTTTCGGTTGAACCCTTCCCACAGAAGCAGCCAAAAGGCAAGCCATAAATCCATTACTCTTCATTCTTGATATGCAGGGTGCATTCCAAAAGTTATAATAATAAGTTCATGTTTCTACATTGGAAGAGAGAAATACTAATTGGACCAAGTTGTGTCTTGATGTATTTGCTACATGCCCTACTTTTGTCATGTCGATCTGGTAATATTTTACGTACCGTATACTTTTAATAACTTATTATGATTTTTTTGTTTCGAAAACTTGGTGTAAACGGCTCAGTTTAACAAAGCAATGAAATGACTGTGATCTCTATGTCTTCACAGGGGAATAAAGCAGCGAACATTCACAATGAACCGGTAGATGCTTGTGAACAGTATATGTTAATATGCTCCCAAAGACTTCTGTCTGTGAACAAACGTGTGTGGAAAGTATTTTTCAGTGAGGCTGCTCTGGGTTCAGCGATTTACCGTCCGAAATCCAGGGATTACCTGCGATTTAATAGCGATTTGCAGGGAAACATGCTCACAGAAAGAAAAATTTGCTGCAGCTTTCCAAAAGTGGATCCAAAGATGGTGGTGGTGACAAGTACGGAGACGATTCCAAAATATTAGTTAAACTTGAACAAAGAGCTAGTTTTATATTTAAATATTACGATCTAAACTTTTTGAATGTCCCTCATAAAACCTTCGAGACATTCAGGTCCCGTCCATGAAACAACTTTTACTCGACAAAGCCCGAAGAGAATAAGAGTGAAGTAGGTTACGAGGTAGAGTAGGTTCGGCTGTCGAGCAGGAATACAGGTAGAAGAATTTTAATTTGCTGAGCGGAAGTTGAAAATTGGGTTAGATGTTCTTATAATCAGTGAGAATGGAACGTAAGAGCTGCCTTTTGTTTCTGTAAACTCGTTGAGTTGAGTGCCGAGCTCGCAAAGTTGAATACAAATTTGATTAAATTAGTTATCACGCTGTAGAGACCATGAGTCCGCAGATAAGGGTAAATAAGCTTCATCCTTGCGTACCAGGAATGGTACAAGAATAGATCTCACTAACTTAGGATAAAGGTTTGTGCCTGTCATCTCCCAGTGCCAAAACGGCTGGACGAAGACACGTAGTCCTAAAGGCCTCCATGTTCGAACGACGAGCACGAGCCTCCTTTTCTAATCTTTTTTGCGACGTTGCTATCTTCGCTCTCGACTATCTACGTTCCTTTCTTCACCTCCTTTCCATCTTTAAAAAAAAGAAATACTTGACACGTGTTCCCCGCTGGATGCACTCGCAGAAACGATGTCGGGCACCATCTGTTTCTATGGATGGAAGGCATGTCTTGCGCAATTCAAGGCTGCCCGCGGCGTAGTGCCGAGGACTTGATTAAAGGAAAATGGCACTTTCCATCCACTGCATTTTCATTCTCTTTGTGGGATTCGAGGGGTACCAGAGACGATACTACACCCAGAACACGACGCATATAGAAGCTTTTATCTAAAAGCGTCGTAGAGAGCGAGGCAAAGATACGCATATCAGGAGACCAGCTCCGCATGCAGTGGGCAAGGGTCAATTGGCCCTGCGACATGATCCCGCCTCTCTGTTTTCTTTTCCTCTTATCCTTCCCTCTAATACCGTTTCGCAGTGGGTCAGATTTTGTAGCATTGGAGCACAAGTATCAAAGGAGAATTCCTTTCAGAGTCCATTTAGCTTACTAATGTTGAACTATTTATTTCGTCCCCAGTCGGGACAATGCATTGGCTTTGTCAGAAATAAAGAACGGGAAATGAGGTCAATGGGGAAAGGAGTATTGTGGTCTGGGCCATTAGATTCACTCTAATGGGGTTAGCAATCTTTGAAGCGTGGAGAGGAGGCTGGAGTCTCCTTTTGCAGGGCAGCACATCAGGTGGGAGCGGTGATCTGTAAGTCTCGCAGAGGCGGCAGACTCAGGTGGGTTTAGGGTTGTGGAATTCTTTGCGGGATCATATTACATAGTGAAACCCGGGGCTGGTGAATCTCTTTATGAGATGGCGATTAGTTTGATACGCTCCTTTCCAGAAGCGACAGGTGAAAGCCTGACCTTCCGTAACATTTTCAACTACGAACTTCCAACGCCTTTCGTTGATCTCGGTTTCATAATCGAAGAAAAGTAAAATTAAGTAAAATTAGCAGCTCTTGCAGCTACTGCACTTGCATAGGGGCAACTACTCACATTCTGATTTTGCCTGGTGATAGTAGAGGCATTACGCAATGCAACACGTGAAGTTATCTCACCACGTGGGATATATTTTTAAAATAAACCACATAAAACCGATGTCATAACTTTTCAGGCTCCCAGGACAATCTTTGTGAGGTCCTTTTAGTGTTCATCTTAAAGGTTTAGGTGTATTTTTACAATTATTTTACATAAGTCTTTTTCCTGTCAATATTACATGACGATCTTTGAATCTCCATCCATATTGTAGCTGTTGGCAGCATTACACTGGATCAGCCTTAGTGGCAAAAATGAGTTGAACTGGCTCGGGATGAACGTGGCAAGTGGAAAACGAACGTTTGGATTTACCCTGAAACCCGTGCTTCGCTTTACGCAGTCGATTGCACCACGTTCCAGATTGAGAACATACCATATTAATTTAAATATATAGACGCCTAATACGTGAAATGCGAGGCATGCATTTTCGTCACGTATGGTAATGGCACCTTCAGCAAAATGGCATCCCGTATGGAGCGTGCATCCGAAGAAATTCGTAACGGAGTGGTGCAGTTCTTGACGATTAAAGGGACTCCATCGATGGACATAAACCATGGAATGATCTCTGGGTGCAGTGGCAACAGTTTGTCCAAATCCACTGATTGTGTATGAAGTAGACGTTTCCGCGAAGGACGGTCCAGTGATGATTCACGTCCAGGACAGTTATCGTTGTTCCTCTGGCATCTATTTTGAGCAAAGTTTTTGATAACGCAGGTGGCCTTCTGCAATCGTGTGGGCGGACCTGCGACGAGAGCTTTCAAAGTTACACAGATGTTCTCTCTTAAGAGCCGGTCCACCATCGTTACGTCCTTCACTGTGATGGCAAATTTCGACTGTCCTGGGATATCGAACGATTCACCCTCAGGGGATATAGACAAACTGTCCTCGTCGTATATAGAGGTCATTCTGCGGTAGACGTCCGTTGGTGGGATCCCTTCAGCTGTGAAAAACTACTTCACACCGCGATGAATTTCTTTGGATGCACTTTCGATGCGGAACGCCATTTTGCTGAAGGTGCTGCAACCATGCGTGAAATAAATACATACCTCGTATTTCACGCCTACGTGCAAGTCTACGTGCGTAATGGAAGTAATTTATATTAAGGGCAGTGTAACAAGGTAACAAATTATTCTATCCAGGTTTCATTTGACCCTCCCTTGAATCATGACGGAAGTCGCTGTGAGAGAATGAGGAAGTCCTAAAGTATTCACGAGGCTCCCAAATGGAAACAAAGTAAATATTTTAGGAAGGTAGGCTTGTCTTCACCAGGGAACATCATGAAATATTGGGTCATTACAACAACAGTAGGTAAAGGCCTCCTCCCTAGTTCCTTTATCTTCGTCGTAGATCCTTGGTCTGTTTTTTTTTTCGTGCTGTTTGTCTGGTACCTTACAAATTCTTCCCGTTGTGGTCTAATTTATCAAGTTTTCCCTCATTTCGGCAAAAACCAAGGACAGCAATAGAATGTCTCAGTTTGACAGTTTGATCTAAACTACATTTTTTGTTGCCTTTAAGAAAAAGTATCCGATGCTTGAACGTCTTTCTCCAAGGCTTTCATAAATACATGCACTAAAGGGTTGAGGGTAGGGGAGAGTGAAGCAATCGAATGAAGGTCCCGATTTATATCCGAGTGCTTTGCACTCCACCTAAGACTTATACAACACTGCATTGCCCATAGATGAGAACTTTCCGGAATTAACTCAGACAAGACTCTTTCGGGAGCTCTGACAAGAGAAGTTGTATATTGACGAAAATAAGCAAGCAGAGTTTTTCTTTTTTTACCCAATTTAAAAATGGGACGAGAAGTTGACTTTGCAATAGCACGACGCATTTGGACATGTTTTCAAAGCCTTCGGTTACTATTGGAATATTTATGACCTTGTTGACTTAAGTCCACGAACTGTTGACATTGCTTCACATTATCTCATGTTTCTCTTTTTCCCATCTTACCATACCTGTATTTACGCTTTGCAACTTCCGCCAGGTTTTCAAGGAGGTTGGCCCACGGTGCGCGCGCGTGTCGTCTGCTCCCGCTCCGCTGGGCTCGCCCTCGTGACGAGAGAAGGATAGCGGATCTCCACGTCAGTTAACGTAAGACCGTATGCACAAATTTCAGCTTCTGGAATCCTAACTTTAGTACGATGCTTGCGAGCATTCCTTTCAATAGACAATGGTATTGTGCTAATGTTGGTACTGCATTTTTTTAGGCCGATGCCTGCGGCCTGTCGACCTGTCAGCCGTTGCGTAGTCGGGTCAATGTTCGTCCATTGGCCAACTGAATCCGTTAACTTTCGGACTCCCAGAGTTCTTTTAGATAGGTGTTATAGGTGATAGTGCTAGTGATAGGTAATAGTGCTAGCACAGCTTTCCTTTTCCAACCTTGAAGGACCAGCCGCCATTTTAATGATTTCGTTCACCGCTCTTTTTAAAGTCCGCCTAATCTAATATACAGTGTATCGTGACTGAGTGGCCGAGTGACGCTAATTCTAACCATGTTCTAGAGAAGTTAGAAATATGAAACTTGGTATATATATTGGGTTGCGGAATTCAGAAAAATTCAGGCTTAGGAGGCAAATGCTCCGGGGGCACATAATTTGGAGGGAGATGTTTTCAAATAAATTTTTTGCTTCAGTCTAAAGGAGAGACGTGGAAAGCTAAAACTAGGCATGAGCCTAAGATACTGAATTTAGAGAAAATGTCACATTTCAGATACATCCACTGGGGGTACATATTTTTTGGGAGTTGATCTTTTCAAATAATTTTTTTTGTCCTAGCGAATTGGGCAGAAATAGAAAGGTGGTACCTGGCACATGCATAATTGACGTGATGTTCAGTTCAGGCAAAATTCAAATTTTATAGAGCATCTCTTCAAGGCACAGCTTCTGGGTGGGTCGATTTCCAAATATATTTTTACCCCAGCGAAAAGGGTGAACGTGCTGGAACTTGGTGGGCATGGAGTTCTCCGAGTACCAATTCCAGTAAAAAAATATTATTTTCTATGTAAAGCCCCTCAGGGCACATTTTTGTAAGAGGCGCATTTTCCAGAATCTTTTCCGATCCAACGAAACTGAGAGAGATGGAAAATTAAAACTCGACTCAGAAGTACCTGTTCCATTGCTGAGTGCAGAAAAAATCCTACTTTTGAAAAATGTTCCCTCAGGGCAGATTATGGGAGGGAAGAATTTCAATATTTATTTTTCACTGTGACAAATGAAGAACATGAAGAGATACGAAGTTAGGCGTGCAAGAAATCATCGGAGTAATGGTTTCAATTAAAAAAAATCTTGGTTACGTCCCCTCATGGCACAGATTTCGACAAGGACATACTATAAGTAAGTTTTTGTCACTTCGAAAATGAATGAGTGAATTAAACACTATCCCAGAAAATGGAGCGCCGAAGGCGTGACCATAGAGAGTTTGTTTATCCGAAGGGTAACAAATTTGCTTGTACAGAATGCATTTAATCACAAACTGAATTTTTTGGTAGAAAGGAGTGATTGAAGCAAGGAGCAACCGAATTAAATCTTGGATTTCAGACTCGCGGATTTCAAGTTCAGGCGACTGTTCGCATCATCGTCATATCTGATAACGGACGGATGCGGAGGGCAATAAGTTCGGTATGAATAGTTTCTTCGGGCAACGAGTATGAGCCTGCTCTTCGAACCCCGTCCAGGTGTCTGGTTGGGCGGGGTCTCGGGTCAGGAGCCAGGACGAAAGGCAGATATAAAACAGGAGAGATCATTCCAATGCTGAACCGAAAACGATTGGGATTCTAATTTGACTGGGTGTCAGCAATCCAAACGATCTGGCCTTACGCCATTTTTTGCAGCGACGTACCTCGTACATTCCTTGTAAACTTGAACAAATGAAGGACTTCACGAACATGCCTTGAGAACAATTACGTTTTCCTCAAGACGTTTCCTTGGAACATTGATATAAGAGAGAAGCGATCGGTGGAGTCTCCAGCTCTGACTTACACTGTTAGCAAAAAGGGTTCAGGGTATATATTTTTGAGGGTTAAATATAAGAAGGAAATGGTTTGATGTCAGTACAACTCTATCTCAAAGGGTTATTTAAATGTTTATTGAACCTTCTCTGAATTACTTTTTTTTATCCCTTTCGATGTGGAGGGTTTGATATACAATCCTTTGAGTGATGTATAAATACAAGTGGATTATACACAAGAAAAGGAATAAATATATGTTCTTTATGAGGCTGCATATTTATCCCCAATGAGATAGTTCTTCATATGAATCGAATGTTACCAAACAGAGTTTAGATTTTAACATTTTCAGGGTTAAACTGTAGAAAAGGCATAGATGATTGAAACACTATTTCCAAGGGTTATTCGTGTAAAGTTCTCCTTTACACAACTAGATGGAGTTATGGAGCTACCGTTTTCCACAGTACAAGGAATAGCCCTTCCCTCATTCCCAGAAATCTCTCTCATAAGTACGTTACGTCACCTCGTCGTGTGTCTCGCCTTGCCTCATTAAACACCCTTTAGGAGATAAAAGCTGAACCATTTTTGTTAAAAGTGTACGTGATGTGCGCATCCTCCTCGTTTCCAAACAATGGAGAATCGGCGAGGAGCTCGCAGCCTTTATGAATAAGTTGTTTGAGACAGGCATGAGAAGAGAGAAACGAAAAAATTCCGTCCTATCTTTTGAAAAGGATACGTGCAGAATTTTGGTGAGAATTTAGGCTTGGCTTTAAAATATGAGAAGTTGACGAGTAGGTTTCATATACTTTGATTTTAAAAAGGCACATTTTACAATTAATTTCGTGACTTCTACCACGTTGCATCATCTGCCCTGTCGTTGGTCTAGAGGTGTCGAGTCGAAATGCTATAGAGGTGCAGGGTTCGTACTCCCAGGCTCATTTTTCACCGAGACGGTACTGCATGCAAGATACAAAAGCAATAAGTTGTGATTCTATCAATTCCTCCTATATTTCTTTTCATGGCTCGAAGAGTTTCATCATTTCAAGCGTCCTGTCGAAGACAAAACTCTTAGCGTCGATTCCCCAAAGGAAGTCCAGATGATTCCAGGCGTCAAAGGGAATTCGGTAATTATCGATCAGGCTCGGTACGTTGCTTGCCAACCAGGCAACGTCCTGGGAAAACGAATGAGACCCCGTCAAGAATATAATACATCAAACTGACAGGAAAATAACGAGACATCGTGATGTACGAACTTCGGGGTCGGCAAGCCAGTCGTTTTCGCCGTAGTAGAGGAAGACCGGCGTGTTGACCTTGGTCAGGTCATACTCGGGAGGTTGCTCTTGGCCATAGTGTTCCAAATTTCCATCTCTCCCCCAATCGAAATGCTGGAATTTTTTTGCATTCACCAGTTGGCCAAAATGAATGATGTTTTGCGTAGACGTCCCCGCTGGCGTATTGGACAGGATCAATGGAAGTTGCTCCTGTAGTTAACAATATATCAAAAATCAGCAAGAAAGCAATGTTTTTTCTAAATCACAAGTTCTGGGCCAATATTTTATTTTAAATGATATATTTTGATCATGGTCACGCTCACAGGGATAAAACTAGATTGTGATTGTCGAGCGAATGTGGACATAGCAGGAAAAAGGATAGTTCATGCTTACCGTATCCAGCTGCGCTTCGTCAAAGCCGCAGATGAGGAAGATGATGGAACTGCAGAAGATAGAACTCCAGTCCTCACCGCAGACGAAGGCGGCCAAGAAATCCAAGAAGGCGGAGCTCGGCATGAATTCTTCCATGCCCAACATGTCCATCAACCACTGTTTTATCGATTAGACGATCCATCAGCATGCACCCAATCAAGAAATCTTTCAATCTCTTATTTACGTCTTCATCGTGCAAGGCTTCATGAAGTCAAACGGGAAAGCTTCGAAGCTTCATCCTACTTCTCGCTACCCGATTCGATCAGACGATTCGAAACCAAATTCCCACCTGGAAAGCCTTATTACCCTCCCAAAAAGGACAGATGGGCCCGTAAACCCCACTCATCTAATACCAAACGCGAGCAAGGTTACTTCACTTTATTACTTTACTTTATTTTACTGCTTTTCATGCTTCTACTTACTCGTGGACTTCATAGCTTTCATTCTTGACTTCCTGGGATAGTCTCACAAAAAAATTCATGAGAAGAGAAATTAATTTCACATGAGAGACAAGACATTAATGAAAAACATTCGGTCGCATGAGCAAGAAAGAAGCGTTTTTGCTTGGCCTTTAATTACTTGAATGGTACTTTGAAGGCCTTCACCACTCTCCCTCCCCCACAAATGTAATTTCATCAGTTTACAAACCTGCTAATATAAGCACCATCTCAGGAATTTAAGCAGGAATTCCCTTCTGGGTTGTAATGCGGCTTTCTTTTCTTCCTCGTTGTGTAACAGAGTGAATGAGGGGTTCGTTGGAAAGGATCAATCGAATTTCGAATGCCTTTTCGCTCTTTCTCTCTCATGCTGGGGGCGCTCTATTATTAAATTTTCTTCCACTTTTGCTTCCAATGCCATTTTGTCTACCCAGAAGTGGAAGGATGGTTTCACCCTTTAGATGTATGGGTGGATGCAAAATATTCAATGGATTTAAAAATTATCCGAATGCAAGAGTTCAGTGATGAGATTTGGGATGGGAAGGTTCAGTAATGTAACCAGGCATATAGTTTCGTTCAAGTGCGTTCATTGTTTAAGCATAAACCATGTATATTGTCACTGTTTTGATATGGTTTGCTCCTCCAGAAATTCTCCGAAATTATGGAAAGTTTTACTACGAAACTTAATATAGACAGGTAAGCTATTAGTCCTAGTATGACCAAATAAAAGTTTCGTTAGAAAAAAGGTTAATGGTGAAGCAAATAATAAAGTTCGAAAGAAAGCCCAGTGCACGTAAAGAAAGTTCTTGTGACATAATGGCTGGAGTGGCGGACTCCTCGAGTGTCTTACCGTGTCCTGTCATACTTGACGGGATACAATTCCCTCTGCCCACAAGGAAGCTGACAGCAACGAGATCTCATTAGTGCTGTGACGTGTTCCAGGAAGTTTTGCTCCATTTTGGGGGGTTTCGAGACTTTCTGGACATGCCCCTTGCTACGACCCTGCCTCATCTTCACCGACAAAAATGGCAGACTCCTACTCAAAGACTCGCTTTACAGCCTCTCAAATTCAACGAAGAAGCGAAGTTGAGCATCGTGCATTCTTAGAGCTTCCGTTCCTACTTCCTTCCCAAATCGGATCAGAGGCGGCTCCAATTCCAAATTCATAACATACAGTTTGATCCCGTTCCATGTCGGGGGCAGATTGTGAAGCAGTAATTTCCCCATGCATTTCCAGCGCCACGCCATACAAGTTAGTATGCGATTAGTATTATTATTCCCCACCCTATATTAACCGCTTGGAATCGCAACCACAGATAAGGAAGAAGAGACTCTCGCAAAGCCTCACGTTCACAGTTGTGAGATAGCAAAATCATTTCGCCATTAATTTCAGCCATACTTTGTGCAGGGGGATGTGGTAACGCCCAAACCAATCCAATTCCCCCCGCATAATTGATCCCCTCCATCATGAAACCAATCCAGGCCAAATTCAATAATTTTTTTTCCATTCTCTGCTCTGACCTGGAGTTGATTTGTAAAGGGAGCGATGAGTCGAAGGGGGCTGAACATGTGGTCAACCCTAGAAACTGGTCCCATTCCGTGCATACTCAGAAAATGATCTCGATATTCAGGTCTCATGTTGCTCATGACCCAAAACATCATCGTGCCCATGCTGTGCCCAACATATTGTAGTTTGTCTTGTCCCGTCACCTCAAAGATCTTGTCCAGCATCGCCGGCAGATCAAACTCTCCCATCTGATCCCAACTAAATGCATATAATAACGATTATAATTGAAGGAATAAACTAATCTAAACTCTGGGGGTTAATGTTACGCTCCTAATATAATACCTGAAAGCCCAGAAAGCTTCATCGCTGGTGGACAAGCTGACATGGCGTTTGCCGTAGGTGTTCCCCCTCACGTTCCCGAGCCAAACATCGTAGCCTGCATCCGCCAACATGAAGCCTGAAAATCCATAAGGAATGAGAACCGTGATCATAATACTGGATTAATGTCTCCCGAATATGTCGTGCAATTTTTCTCTATTGTGTTTCACCAATCACTACCGGTCTAGAAATTCGAAAGGGAATTCCAGATTCCTGGCTACGTCCCGGCTACATCCGCACTGACATCAAAGGCAGACCCACTTTCAAATAACCTCTCAAATTCTTCCAGTACAACAAAAAATGAGGCGTGTGCGAAAAGGTACGGTTACAAGAGCTCGGAGGCAAGCTCTGAGACTGCATGTCTTTCGTCTGAAACATTGATTCCAAAGCCATTGCTAGATAAGGCGCCAGGACAATCGGAATTGCTAGGTTCTCTTCTTTTGATCATTTTTAACTTTCACTTCGAGCCTTATCTGCCTTAGAGCAATTTCCCAATACCATAATTTAAATTGCTTGTAATTTCCTAGGCAGAAACCAAGCATCTGTTGCTCGCAAGAAAAAACGTTGAAATGAAGAAATGCAAGAGCTCTTGCCAACGCTTGTCGCTTCATCATTTGGGGAGTCACGATAACTGTAGCCTGTGTTTTAACCCTTTCATGACCAAAGATTCTATTTAGAATTACCGATTTCAAGAATTTCTCTAGTTTTGCATATGAACTTGAATAATGACTATATCGGCCATACCACAAGGATGTAAGCTATGAGATGATTTGTTGGCAATGTCTCAGTTGTGTCAATGAATGTATCTAGAGCAGAATGTACCTAAGAAGAAACTGCGATATTTTTATAATTTGAGGAGTGGGTAATTTTCATGAATTCTTTTCTCGAATTTTTTTTTTCTCGGTGAGTTTTCTATATATCAATACCATTCGGGGGAACGGAGATTGAAATATTTCTGGCTCTGCCACAGCTCTCTGAAATGATAACCGTCGTCAAGAAAGGAGGACTTGCCAAACGCCCTTTCGGGTCCGGTGACAACCCAGTCGGCGGAGGAGCAAAGAAGACCGTGTTGGAGCATGACAGGGATCCGGGGTCCCTCGCCTGGGCCATTCAGCCCATACGGGATCCTGTGCATGTCTATGATGTAGCCATCTGCTGTCGTGACCGTGTACGTCTCCGCAGGGTACCCGTGCTGTGCTATCAGTCCTGGCTGTATGAAACGGCGAGAACTTCATGAAATTAATGAGTAGAGGTTAATAAAATCGTGAATCGCGAAGAAGGAATTAATGCGTATGCCAATAAGTATCTCTCATCATCTCATTAAGGAGTAGGCTGAGTCTGACAGAAGAAGAATTCCAGCATTCTTCCCGGAAGTAAAACTCAGAAAGAGATATGCCAAAAAGGGCACCTATTCCATAGACCCCATCCTGATTGAAAACTATGAAAAACAAACTGAAAATGAAAAACAATTGAAAACTAGTCTCCTAGGACCGTATTCTATTACTTGCTTAAACAATATTTAGTGCCTTAATCTGAGCAGACTTCTTAAGAAGACATCTAAGAATGACGCTTAAGTTCCTCACCGTTTCTATTAATATATTATGCTTAGCCTCCTGCTCAAGATCGCCATCAGTGAGTCTTAAATTAAGGCTCTTCTGTATTCGCTTAAAGTTCAGAAAGCACAATGCGGTCAATTTGAACACCAGGTAATTTATATCTCAGAATTTCTCAGGACAGAACTTCGCTTTAAGTAGCGATTCCGCAAGGTTTCTGACTTTAAGAATCAAACTTCGAAAATTGTATTTTAAGCTTAACACCCAATTAGTCCATTTTGAAAAAAAAATTCCCTTGCCAAAAGCATTTTCTAGCCTAAACAGTACGAACATCATTTTGACATGCTTCCTCAGCTCAATTGAAAATATTTCAACATACAATTCAGCTATTACCCATTGGGCACGATCGCGATATCGTGGGTAGGATGGACAAAAATAACTAATCCCTGGGGCTGCTCATTGCCCCTGTTTCAAGTGAGAACGGAAATTAATTACACAAACTCGCATGATAAAGCTGAGGGGATTCATTCCATTCTTCAAAACTGATATTTTCTTTTATCCTTCCGTGGACATGACATTTTGACCTGCCGATAAAGAAAAAGGGGAATTCCTACTTGTCATGCAATTTTTCATCACTTCATTCGTTTGAAGATAGCTCACGAACTGCACGAGAGTCTCTTCGAAACTCGAGTTTCCTCGGAACTCAATCTTCCCTGAATTGAGGCTTCTCCGATTCTAAGAAGTCGTGACACTCTGTGACACTCAAATGTGGCTAACATAATAAGACCTCTTAGGTGTTTCTCAGTGATAAACCATTGCTAAATTGTTGGGGCGTGGAAGGGGTTTTCTTCTGTATAATTTCATATTTGGGAACAGTCCAATTACATAGTGATTCAAGCAGGAATGTCTTGCAGTGGGGTATTTTCCACTACCCTATAGTTAGAATTTTGTGGAATGACCTTGTGGAGGCGTCAAACAACCACATTTTCATCCTTCCTGTGATTCAAACTGATTTTGCTCTGATGCTTTGCGGAAAAAAGGAGAAAGTGCGTTTAGATGGATCAGGTTGAGGAGTCTCTCATCCTTCCATTGACAAAATATTCTCAAAAAGAAGCCTTTTCCTGATGTTTCCGTGGAATGTTCCCGGAAGCATCACTGGTCAGTGCTGAAAGGAATGACGTAAGGGAAGACGTAATGGTCACGTGACCATTTTAAACACCTTGCTTTGTCTAAGGAACCCACTTAGTTCAGCAAGTTGCTAAGATGGAAATAGAATTCCAACTTGAGCGACATGCCAAGACAAATTCTTTACATTGCTTAAAATTTTCCTCATCTTAAGTTGAGAAATAAATAGAATACGGGCCCTAGTCTCCGACATCATATCCGGGAAAATGTGAAAAATAACTCAGTCATAAGCATGTTAAGGAAATACTATTTTCTTAGTATTTCATCATTACATTTGAGTGGCACTCGTTTGGTCGGCTAAAGGATGAAATTATTAATACTGCACACATATTGGAAGTGAATCGGATCTATCCCTTATCTTTTTTAAAGGGAAGATGAAGAACACACGATGGGAGGGGGTCATTCAGCGAAGAGGGACTGGATCGACATAGGACTTTGGTCTCTCTTTCCTCAGACGGCTCAAGGATAACTAACGTGATGACAACTTATGGGGCAGGGACCACGTGGAACTGGACAGTTCCTTGGCCTAAGGTTCTCTGCACCTTCATTATCCAGGGCCTTAGGGTTGAGAGACACCTCTCCGATGAATTTAGACCTCAGTCTCTTTTCTCACTAGAAGTAAACCAAACCTTTAATGTCGTCATACTCTTGCATCATAGTGGTTACATGCTCTACACCTTGTAGCTAACGGTTTTTAGCAGCGTTTCTTAAACTGGGAAGCGCGAGGGTCTCGGGTGTCAAGGAAGATTAATGTGAAGCATTAGGGAATGACGACAGGCCCCAATACTGGATCAAAGATGGCAATCACTCCCGGTCTCTCCATCCGTTCCACTAGTTGGATTTTTTTGGTCCTTTCATGTCATAACGCACATCACAGCGAGGTCCTTAGGCCCAGCAGACCTTGTTCCTAGGGCGTTCTTACTTTTAACCATTGATCTTGATGGAATGTTTGGCTAACGTAAAGAGCGTTAACGTCTACCTCAACCCAAGAGTCTCCGGAAGAGTTTTTCACATTCTTGAGGAATTAGGACAGGGATTGCCCATCTCAGAGGCGAATTTCCTGTTCAGAGCCGAACAACCTGAATTTCTGGTCAATGCCCCGAGCGGATCAAAGATGGCTTTATCACGGCATGTCTTTGTCCTTAAATGCGTGCAAGAGCGTCGTCGATTTACTCAGTTGGGTGTGGGAGGGAATCACAGTGAAAAAACGTTTAGTTATTTTTTTCTTTTCAAAATTGGTTTCAACATGCGTTTTGAAAAATTGTGCTACGTGTCTTACAATTTTTACTGAAAATTTGTTTTACGTTGCTCCTCAGCTGAGTTATGAAACTGAAGAAAGATGAGGGATGATGGGAGAAAGATGAGCTCCATGGAAGAGGAAAGAAGTAGGTAGTGGGAGAATAAGAGATTAGGAGGAGGCGACTAATCCCCTGCTTAATCCCCTGGGATAGAAGACCGATTTTTTTCGGTCCTAATTCCTGGAACGCAAGACAATATGAAACTGATCCTACAAGCGCACACCTGGAAATTCCATGTTACGTGGGTTACGTTTCATAACCCGAGTGATTTGGCTGCTACGAAGACTTTCGTTTCTTCTGTTCATTTCTTCTTAACGCTTTCTTTCATTTCTGTGAACAAGCTTCAAGCCTTGAAAAGGCCTTTCCAGTCATCGCAGTTCTGGATTCTGCTTGTCTGTGCTGCAACTCTAACGTTCAGTGCAACGTAGATGACCCAATCGACTGCTGCATTGATCCTTTACCTTCCGTTTTGCATTCGTGGTGCAGCGAAAATATTTTCTTTGAGAAGGCTCCATTAAAAGAGAATAGCAAACTAGTGTCCAGGTGCTGCTCTCAGAAGGGAAGTGGACGCGATGCAAAACCAGAATCTCGGGGGGGGGGGGGGGGTGAAGACATGAAAAGTTTGGGAACCGCTGCCCTCTATCCATTGCGTAGAAAAGATCCGTAATGTTTGCGAAGGTTACATATGAGACATCCACACATCCACAAATACATCCACACATACAGAAACAAGAGTTTTCCTTGAAATTATATCGGGGAAAGGAAAACTTTCGACTAGGTATTTGAGCAATTTTTCGCCAAATGATTTGGTTCGTGACTTAATGAAAGCATGCAACTTATTTTGGCTCAGGGACAACCTGTTCCCGAAACATACATTTCTGAAAATCTTGTGCAGATGACATCCCGACAGTGACCTTGAAGCGCTTATTCTATTCAATATTTTAGTCATTTATGCCTCATGGCGCCTGTTCTATTAAAGTGATTAACTTAATTCATAACTCATTTTTTAGACCTCTTTGCGGCCTTTTTAGTGGCATAAAAAATCTTGGGCATCAGTTAATACAGGGAAATTACTTGATAGAAAGATAGATAGTGCAAGGCTGGACAAGAGAGGGCAATTCGGCGTCTGATTTTGGGACTTGTCCGTAAAGACGAATTCCTCCTCTACCCGAAGGATCTGCATTTGCCTCTTAGTCTGTCGGCGTTTATCTGTCCGGACTCCGAGAAGGTGAAACGAAGACAAATTGCTGCCTGGTGCGCTCAACGCCCAGGTCTGTATTACCTTTCCATAATGAACACCTGCGTAGTGGCCCTGGCGTTTTGCGGGTTAGTTCAATCACAGGTTTATCTTAGGATCGCATCGGGGGATATTCCGGTTCGCGATAGTTATGACTGAGGTCCAAACAGCAAGGACCACGTGGATAGCTGGTGCAGGAAAGGAAACAACTGCCCCAGAAGGGGAAAAAAACGTGACATGGAAAGAGGCAGAAAACAAAATAATTACAGGATAGGAATGTCTGTATCTTAAGCTGAGAATGTTTATGCTTTCATTGATTCCAATTAAAGTGCTTTTTTCGACGTGTTTTCATAGGTCCTTCCGTCCTGTCGACCATCGGCACCTCTAACATAAGGATTTCGATGATTTTCGTAATTTGATATATCAGAGCTCCACATAGTACCATTCAACGATTCGAAAGGCGACCGCACAATTTTGTGATTTTACTCGTGAGGAGCCATTCCGGATGGAGCGTCCGATGGGAATCCGAATCCGAGACTCCCAGTGGGGATATTTTTTCTACGTATCTATGTGGGTCATGGAGCATATTACTGGTACCATCTAGGAGCGAACATCAATACTACGTGCAAAATTCATATTCAAAGTGCACCTACGAGACTGTCTCGTAGGTCGATGACAATGGGTTATGGAAGGATAAAAAATAATGCAGTCATGTAACTTGAAAGCGATCGAATGCTTTCATTTTCCTCTTTTTGTTTCACAGGACAACGAAATACTTCATAAAAGACAAAAAAATAACTTCCTCTTTTTTTTTGCCTGTGATCACTGGAAAGTTTGATCGACTCCGGCTTAGTTTTAAGGCTTGCTGCTGCAACATCAGCAGTGAAAGGATCTTGAGTCCAATTATATCCTTCCTTGCTCTCGTTTTCGGGGGAAATATTCATCAAAACATCGGCTCAAGGATTGTAAATGATGAAGAAAAACTGACTTGATGCCAACTTTTATTTTTCGCCAGTTGCAACTTCTGGAAATCCATAGTTACTCATCTCCAAGGCTTCAATATCCCAAGTACCCACTCAACTCAACCTTTTTCTCTCACTACGTCAACTTTTTCTCCAAGATTTGGATTTCGCTTTGGACTTCTGGAATATGTTTGCCTCTTCCTCAAAGGAACAAGTTTAATTCATTCAGAAAGCTAAAAAAAAAAAAGGCAAGTTGACGCAAAAATTTCCCATTACGGAACTGCTCGGCTAAGTGGCAGTTTTTTCCCAATCAGAAAAGAACAGTTTCAGTTCTACTACTGGCTAATTCACTTCATACAGACGAGACAGAATTCTTCCTCTGGTTAGTAAACGAACTTCTGCAAGCAGAAGTTGCTCGTGATCGGCAGTTGAACTGTAGCGCAATGCACGGAAGTACCTGAAATTCAAGGGTTTTGACTGGATGAAAAAATATGCGTTTCAAAGCCGATGACAAGACCCAACTTAACTCTGGGGGCATGTCCCAGGAAGCCAAATTTCCTTGATAGAGAACGCAATTAGTGCATTTTGCAACAGGAACTACTTCTTTGGCTCGAGCCAGTAGACCAGCGTCATGACAGCTGCGCCATCGGTGAAGACGTTCGAGCAAATTTCCTAGGATAATCCATTATTTGAAAGGTAGGAGTCCATGGTGGCCTCAGTTGTTGTTCGTGTCTCAAGATTTTTAGCGAAAAAAAACCTCTTCTAGCATGCTGTTGTTTCTGCTGTAACGGACAAAGACGAGCGAGACAGCTTCGCCCCCAACATCTTTAGATTCATCCAACTGAAGTGTGAGTTTTTCCGATTTCTTCAAGCTTTGAACCGGTTCGCTTTAAATATATTCAGGCATTTCGCAGATTCTCCTCGAAGCAGAGCCATTGGACAGGGGAATTGAGCTTTTCGCTAGCACGCTCACCGAGAACCTCCCTGCACATCTCCGCTGCTGCAGGTAGGACAAGATTTTCACCCATGGTCAAAGTGCTTAACTGCAACGCTCAATGAGATGCGAGGCCAGATATGACGCTTGAGAGACCTTTCTCAGGGCACTGGTGAAATTTTCATTATTCCTTCATGTTCCCGTATCTCTGAGTTTCCTTCGAAAGAACTCAGTTGGCTTATTTTTAAATTTGTTATGATTTCTATCCACATGCTACTTCAACTCTGACGGCTTCTTGGACGCTTCAGTTCACCACAGACTAGGCATTCCGGTTTCATATCTTCTGACGTTATGAAACCGTACTGAAGGTGTGAGTCATTGTACTTCCAGATTGGTGCGGGTTTTCACTTTTAACTGTTTTACTCTCTTGAATTCTGTCACTGTCTTTAGCCGGGGTACTTCTAACAGCATCATCACTTTAACCTGGCTTTATTAATAAACGATACATCTGCGTTAGGCTTCGTAACCACCCCTCAAAAATAGGGGAAAGGAAATATATCAGTTCAGTCGCAAGCTTCTTGGTTCAGTAGAAAAGAGGAAGATTACATATGAAAACAAAAATCAAAGCAGTATCGAACGTGAGCTTAAGCCAGCGAAGAAACACAACCGCAAAGAGAAACTTCAACTTCTGGCGACTAAAATATGCAGCATTCTCTTCCTGCCACAACGCCGAGAAACCAGTGAGTTTCCCCAACACTAACGAAGCTCACTGGAAATACATAATGGATAAGAGCAAGAGGGATTTAAAAAAAAAAGGATTATTTTCTTCCCTTTCCCTGAAATCGTCTACCTTCCCACTTCTTAACCTTTGTCGGCGAGTGATCTACGTAAATGAGAAATGTAGCTCTTTCCAGGAAACCAAGGCGGATGTAATCCCGTCATTGACTGTTTATCCTGTTTCTTTATCTTTCTCCATCCTTTACCTTTTCTATGTTATTTCTTTGATCCTCTCGGGACCCTCTGGTTAAGAGCCACTGCATTACAGAATATGTAGATCTTCCCTGAGGCCAAAAACGCAAGCCTACAATTTGGAAGGGAATTTGCATCGTTGCTATAGGATGGTGCACGTCAAATTTGAAGAAAAACAATAATGGAGCAATTGGTTGCATCAGGGGTCTAAAGTAGTTGAATATCTTTCAAGCAATTATTTTTTATATCTTATACAACGCCCGTGATCTTTACATGATTGAAAAGACTGGCAGACAGATGAAACATAAATGAACTTCATAGCTTAATATGATAAACGTTCAAAGTTGCTGGTGAGACGTCCAGTGTCATAAAACTTCGGGATACTACAAAAATATCTCAAGAAAAGGTTTTCTCCGGGCCAGAAAATTTGACTTGCACTAATTTTTTCACCAAAACCTGCGCGCCATTTCGGTAAAAATCAGAGAGGCGACTAAAAAAAAAGTTCGAAAAGTACGTTGATTGTGTTCAAGTGGCAAAAACGGCACAACTAGCTTGTCCCCATTGACCACAATCGAGAAATCTCTATGGGCAGTCGTCATGGTTGATAAGTGTCTTCTCTTGTTCAGTGATAACCTATAAACTGGTGTGACTTTTGCTAACCGTATCGCGGTCAAGGTCGTCCTTGACCTCCGGAGGAAACTTCAGTGGATCGATGTGACTCTGGTGGTGGAACTCAGCTGCCTTCTTCATCAGCATCTCCCGAACGTTTTTCAAGGACTCGTGGGGGTCCACGTCGACGCCGAATCCGTTCCCGATCAACGCCTTGATTCCGTCCTCGAGGACCCGACTGTAAGAGGCGGACGCGAGGCTCAAGAGAGCCAAGGCCAACATAGAGACGTTGCTCATGCTGGCTCTCCAATCGGATTACTGTATTCACCTATGGAAAACAGATCACATGTATGCACGGGCACCAAATGAATGATCTTTGGATCTGAGACCGATAAGCGCGGGCATGAACTAATCTCTGGAGTGGAACGATTAAAAAAAAAAGCAGAAGAGCTTCAGCACTGCTCTCAGGAGAAAAGCGCGACCCTGACGGAATCCATAACGGAGCGATGCAGTGTCACACATGTCCACTTATTATATATATGGCAAGAGAAATAAAGTTTTCATATCTTTTGCGAGAAAGCTGCAAGAATTCCCTTGTGAAAAAAGCAGGAGATGGCTACGCGTGGATGAACCAGATCCGGGAAGAAGGAAAAAAATTTTCAGATAAGATAATAAAATAATTAAATAATAATAATTTAAAAAACTCGCCACAAAGAGCCGAGGTATCCCGACGCGCATCGATATTACGCATCAGCCCTGAGCGCGAACGATCGAAAACAACGGGAAGCAACCTTGCAGGGCATGCCATTGGTCATGGGATGTGTCACGTGTCTCTGGGTCCCTTCCTGCGTCATTTTTTGTCACGCACGAGGATCTGGATTCTTTTTTTTTTGTGGCGTCCACGGGACAGCCAGATGATATTTTCTCTCACGACTCTATTTCGGTCGACTTCTAGCGAAAGACTCCTCAAGCCATAAGCTATAGTGGAAATTTTGAACTGGATTTTCTACCGGGCAGGATCGAAGCTCGACCATCAATCGTCATTTCTTCGACCTTGCAAAAGGGAATGAACACATATTCTCCTTTCTGGCTTTTTTTCTCTCTCTCTCTTCAGTTTGATCTAGACTCGCTTCTTTCCTAAAAGTATGAGAGCCAGTTGAGAGCGCGCAGAATTACTACAGATTTACTTTCATTAAATGAAACATTCTTTACAGTTAAATTTCGTCATAAAGTACACATTAATTAACATTGGGGGATAGTACGTAAAAGAATAAAAATATATATATTAAAACAGATTGATTATCGATAGACATTCAATGCGATAAACATCATTCAATATTATGTTCATCATATTGAATGATGTTTCGATATGATAAACATCGCACTTCGTGCACAACGTAACGTTAGCAGTTCATAACCGTCTGATGCAGACTTTCAAAGGATATGGAGTCAATCACACGTTCGACATAGCCCATCAGCCTTGGAAGAGTTCGCGGAACGAGATTTGCAAGGCTTTGCAAAAAGTTGCTTTAAAAGTTTCAGGCATGGTGGTTTACTAAAGGCGACCACCTTTCTGTGTAGTTCAGAGTAATGTGAAAATAAATTATTAATGTAATTTTGTTTATTCTTGATCACATACAGTCACTTAAGCCATAAATTAAACATTTTTTACTTTAAATTAAATAAAAGTGCGTTTATGTAATTGAAATGGTTAAATGGCTCGACCAAAATAAGTCTGGAGAGGCAAGATGGCGGAAATGGGAACTCCGGGTCTCCAGCCTCCCGAAAAGCCGCACGCGCCGCTCGTGTTCAAATTGGAACAGGTGAATTAACTGAATGTACTGGTTTTTCAGTGCCTATTTACCGTTGAATCAATAGTGATTTGTCGGTTTGTCAATATTCACTCGCTGTTGAGTCGATGGTGATTTGCGGTTGAATTCGTAGTGATTCATCGTTGAGCCTCAAGCTGTCTGCATTGCGAAAAGCATTCATTCAAAGGTTAACAGCCGAGCATGAATTTTTGCTACTCATGCAGTTTTTAACGAAAGATAATTAGCATATACCATTACAATTAGCATTTGGCATACCACGACATGCAAACCGTTTCCCACGCTTTCCACCCGAGGCAGGCACGACTCTGCCCAGTCACAAATTTTTTGCTGGTTTATCGTTGGCTCATCTTCGGTCAATCATTCGCCGAAGATGAGCCAATGTTGTTGAGAAGGTTCCAAAAACCGGCGCGAGATGGAGCCAAAGTGGTCGCTGTAGGGAGTCACTTCTCGGATTCTACTGAAAGGAGTTCCCTGTCTCTTTGACACAGTTCCCTATGATTTCTAACATAAATCTCAGAGGAAGACAATTGAACTCCTTGAAACATTTATCTGAAGTTGTAACCTAGTCCTGGAATAAACCAGGAAATTCCGGCCCGGAAGTCCGTGGGAGGATCCTTCTACTTTCCACGACAGGCCACAGGACTTTACTTACCCCACTTCCAAAAATTGAAAAAATTTTATTACGTGTGAGTGCCTTCCTTCCTGTGGGAGAACAGATACCATTGCATTCCCAAGTGATTCTGCTTCTGGATGCCTTAGCAACAGGAAAGGGTGTTGCTTGGAATATCCTCAGCTCTTGATTATAGGAGCGTACCTGTGTGAGGTACCGATCCTTCATCTCACCCGGATGAAGAAGCAGAAAGGTGCCAAAGGATGCATAATGTTATAGGTGCACCTCGTGTCAATTTCTTTCTATATATTTTCACCATTGTGAAAAGTCGGCTTGTAGTAAATACATGTGCGGTTTTCCAACAATGAGCCAAAGTTGGCCCAATGATGGGCCAACAGGACATGCCCTAAGGCAACCATATGCCAGTGATGGCCCAACTACGGCTTATAGACGCGTCGACGAAAAGCCATCGATGGCCCGATGATATATTTTTGGCTGTGTCATACTGTCTGCAAAGACAAACGCTTCAGAACATGCTATGCGCAACGACCAGCCTCTGCCTCTCAATATTTCAACTTCTCGCCGTAGCAAAGTAATCCCTCTGTTCCACCAGACGAGAAAACCGATGAGTAAAAGACGATCGAATTTCACCCAGACATACAATATCCATTCTGAGGAGTAGCATTAACAAATCAAAGAATCGCCTCGGGAGAAGCCGACATCCTCCGACCTCCAGTCGCAAAAGCAAGCCCAAAGTCTAACCCAAACTGACGTCACTCGACTCCGAAGCAGACGACGCTCGTCCCCGGAGGGAAGACGGCACCCTCCCGCCTGATGACCGGAGTCCCCGCTGTGGGCTGGTCCGACCCCGATTTCCGATCTCCTCGGATCGGATACCGTTTAGAACGATTAACTTCGGACCAGCGAATATTATCTTATTTTACTTTCCTCGGGTCTAAGGAGGCTATCGATTTCCCATTTCAAAATTTCCATGCATGCATGTAATATTCTGCAGCTCATTTTTTAGCAAAATACTAATTGGAGTTCTGCGCGTTATCTGCATAACACGTGGTTTTCTATTTCTTCCCCCTTTTCCTATATAAACCGATTCAACTGTATTTTTTTTTGCATTTCAGTCATTTAACATGAGATTGCACTCTTCTCTTTCGCGTTATTTTTAGGATTGAGAATAGCTTCTTAGAGGCCAAGTGAAAGGCTATATTTACGTGTCTTTAAAATACTTTATCACCGTCTCTAATTTGGAATCCTAAGTATAGCTCCAAGTCAGAACTCTTAGCTACTCCAACTTCTACATTAGGCTACTCGACACACACGGTGAAGTACTTCTCACCGACGAATCAACGTTGCCTCATCAACGTCGAATCACCAGTAATATTTTTGTGTGGATCTGCCAAAATCCAGGCCTATTTCGAAGCACAGTGCCGCAGGTCGGCCACAGTTCGTCGCGAAAGCACATTTAAACAACCCTGGGAATTCGCAGTTGTTGCATTACCGGATAAGTCATCGACGTAGTAGAAATCGACGACGTCACGGGACGTTACACAATGCACAGTCGTTCGTGCGGAATGCTGGTGCCGTTTTTCCTACTCCTCGTGTGATGGCCAACTCAAGAAACGTAATATTTTGCTATTTCGTTTTTATCGCGTTCACTCCGCAGAACGTGGCGTCCGCGTGACCACAACTAGTCAAGGCGACGATCGAGTCGCGACGAACGTCGGCCACGACACGAAAACGTCATTCGATGGCGATCTGCATCGCCCGAATCCCGCACGAGAACAGGCACATCTCCTTCATCGCCTGGTTTAAACGAGACCCACATGACCCCGAAATCGGGAGATGCTCGTTTTCTCTTGCGGGGCATCAGGAGCATTCCCTGTCCAAAATCCGATCGTGTCGTGTATGTTTTCTTACTCCTTCCGGCCTTCGTGTCGTTCGACGA
Organism: Darwinula stevensoni; assembly: GCA_905338385.1. Taxonomy (NCBI): domain Eukaryota; kingdom Metazoa; phylum Arthropoda; class Ostracoda; order Podocopida; family Darwinulidae; genus Darwinula; species Darwinula stevensoni. The sequence goes on along the minus strand of CAJPEV010002260.1, from coordinate 14,498 downwards.
CAGTGCTTCTTGCACGAAACTTCGTTTTCCAAGATGCTTTTGTTTATATGTGTCTCTCTTTGAAATCTTTGAATCCACTGCAATGTTATTTGTTGTGTTAATAAGGCGATGGCGAGGAGTCGTCTTGTTTTTTCCCTCATTCCCGTTGGGGATCCCCGGGGCCAAAAAAGGGAACTCTAAACGGTGCTGTGCCGATGCACGTCCCAAATATTGCCTTTCGAAAGTAATTCAATTTTCTCGACTGCGATTGGGAAATGCGACGGGAGAGAAACCGCCCTAATGCACTCCATCTCGGGTTTCGCGTTTGTCAGGTATCGATGCTGACGTGACAGTCATCTCCAAAGGAGGAATACTCTGCAAGGGAGCAAAAGGAATATTAATAATCCAAACTCTCTTGAGAGCATGTTTTGGTTTCGGCGCGAGTACTTGACGTCCAAGAAACTTTCAGTTCTAAGTTTGCGATCTGCAAAGCAGAAATGATGGAAGATGGCTGTCACGAGAGATGGAATGCTGGAGCCTAAAAGGCACCATAGTGGAGCCGTGGTAAAAATTATTTTTCTCCATGGAATCCCGGATCGAAAATCGGCTGCCTCACGCAAGGCATCACGTCTGGATGTCGTTACGATGAGCTTCAACAACATTCAAGCTGTTGGTATCTGGCTTTTTCGAGGTAGTTTTCCTTCCGTCGACAAACGAAGACGAGATATTTAGCATTCGAAATACTCATTCATCTGGAGAAACGAATGAATATTTGGCTTTTTAACTACAGGTAAAATCTCGTTATAGCGAACCTGGAGGGACCTAAAAAAAAATTCGTTATACTGAAAAATTCGTTATATCGAAATTCACTAATTTTGCAATTTTTTATAAAGGAAATAACTGAAAACGCTGGTATTCTTCAAGTCAAAAGGGAACCATTTAGAGCTACAGTATTATTCTTCGAAGCAAAAATGAAAATTCTGGAAAAAGTAAGTTCGTTATACTGATTTTTTTGCGCTTTTTTGATTCGTTATAATGGGAGTTTTTCAGCATGCAGTCTACCTGACTTCAGCTGGGACCGTAAAAAAA
>CAJPEV010002260.1:0-13269 GCA_905338385.1 Darwinula stevensoni | reverse complement strand
CGATTGCATGAACGCTGTTTTCCCGGTGTTTTTCGATTGTCATCGGTTAACCGATGTCTAAGGCCAAAAATGGATTGCATGAACGTTCTCTTCCTGTAACTATTGTCTAACCGACGTCCAACAGAAGCTGAAAAAGGTGTCGTTTCAGACAGTGTTTAAACAATGACTATCGATAATCAATGTCTAAAATAAACATCGTTCATGCAATCGGCCCTTAATTTTTATCGTCTTGCAGCACCTACGATGTTTGCGATCTCGTGACGGACTACGCGGACATATTCTGCCAACTGTTCCCCCCAGGAGGATGTGTATGCCCCATTCCCCAAGGTACATATGCAAGCGACTCCCTCCCCTTCGAGCTACCCGATTTCGGTGATATCTTCGCTACTCTCCTCCAGGTGAGCAGGCTCCCTTCTAGAACGCATGAGGCTTCTCTTTGAAACTGTTTTCCACGACTCGACATGCTTATTGTTTTGTTATAGGGAAGTTATACGGGGAAAATGACTTTCCATACCCTTGCTGATCCAAACACCATCTACGGTTGCCTCGACCTGACCTTCGAGATCGTCAAGGCATAACGACAGATTTCATTAATTGGATTGGTTTATACGCAGTAGTGGCAACAGGGAATTTTTTTCGCTAAAACTTCACCTGAAATGTAAATGAGACAGATGTCCATAATGTTATGGTCAAATTAGTGATTTGGGTTGCTTGCGACTATGCACTTCGAAGTCCTTGAATGAATACACATTATGTGAGACGTATCAATCTTCATTTATGAGAAAGTAAATAGGAGCTCTCTGTTAGGTGAACTTCACGAGAGGAAATGGAGTTCTGAGCAGCTCCTGCTTCCTTCCAAATGCACTTACCAATTCTCCTCTTGGGATGTTTCGACCGCTCTGGAATGGGCAAATGTAATCAAACACATCAAGGAGACATTTCCATACTCCAGTATTTTGCCATTCCCAAAAGGCTAAACGTGACACATATGGGGAATGGAAATGGAAATACAGTATGACAAGAGGGAAAGCTTGCAACATTCGGCAATGCTGAAACATCAATGCAGACCTTGTACTTCTTTTAAAATTGATTTTCAGTGTAATTCTCAATCTTTCAAATTTGTATATATGCATGTAAAAAAAGATAGATAATTATTCTGAAGCAAAGTGTTTCTCTATTTCAGGCCTTACAGAATATGGTTCTACAAATGTCTTTTGATATTATGACCAACTGCCTACATTCTCTTGTACACATCACAGCACAGGTTAGATGAGATGATCATGAATGGGTCTAATGACATTTTCTTAGCATTCATTGCATTGGTGGAAACTGAGAAAGGAGAAATCACACCAATACTTGTCACAACAAAGGGCTCCACAATGAGTTTTGGAATAATGAAACCTTCCAGACCTTAACACAAAGCTGGAAGATTGCCTATGATGAGAATATATCATTAGCACACATACACACCTACTGATAAGATCAGTACTGGTGTTTCAGGTGATCCTTCCTGGAAGAAAAACCTAACAACAATCACATGGATGCTGCAGAACTTGTACTTGCACTTCTTCCAAGAAGTGAGTTCATTGGCTGGAGTGTCAGATACGCCGGTGGGAAAAGGCCAACCAAAAATAAATATTCTGCATTTTCAGTTCAGCATGACATGTCGATCATAGATATTCCGTCTTTGTTCCTGGACTTGTTGCTTCCATCTAACTTGCTGATGCCCCACACGATCGAAGACATTTGAGCCAGACCGATTCCGCAATGGCATTTCGCTTGTTGAGGCTTGAGGCTCCTAAATGGAAATGAGTCATATTCCTGTTCATAAAGTCATCAAGTTCCTGTCTCACTGCAAAAGAAACAATAGAGAACATTTCACTTACTTCTTCATTTGTATGTTCAACATATGCATCTTGTTTTCTCTTGGATAGAATTGGATCCAGAACCATGAGAAAGATCATATAGAGGACTAGAATGGCGATGATCCAAATGATGATAATCACTATAACCTGGGGAATGAGAAATAACAGTTGTCATTAAAAAAAAAAACATTTTGGTATTTTGGGGTACTCCATACAAAGGCACCGACTGTCAACCCCGTATTGTTGCCAGATGTACATTAGAGTTGCAGTGTTCAATTATTCAAAGGTGAAGAAAGGCATGGAGAAAGAATAAAATATTGAAGACATGTCTGAGGGAGCTGGAGAAACAACAAAAATGAGTTCACTAGTCCCAGTTGGGACAGACAGCAAATACATGAGAGGGGCCATTTATTATACATTTAGATGAAGATACTTTGGAAATTAGGGTATTTCTTAAACCTTTCCCATGCCCATGCCATGGACATCAAAACATACCTTCACCAGGGAAAGTGGTAATGGAACTGGAAAGGATAGCTGTCATTTCCTTAAAACTTCATAGCATAAATTAAATAGGCATACCTAAAAATTAAGATAGCATTTAATAAGCATATTGCATATAAAAAGCAATCTAAATTTTTCGTTCCATAAATAGTATTGATAAATTAATTGCATCTTTGCTTTGAAAATGATAAAGTCCTGAAAATTGATATGGCTTAATGGAGAAAGGAAATGGAAAAAGGAGGGTAGTAATGAAGGAAAAGGTTACTAGGAAAGTGTGGCAACATGAATGGTCTTTCCTTCTACTGGAACAATTATGTAAAGATAAAATACTCAGTCTGTTTAGTGATGAAAGAACTCCTTTGGATTATTTGGATATTGATTATTGTAATCATTTTCTTTTAAAATAGTCAAAAGTATCTGCAGGTTGAATTAGAGTGAGTTAAATGTCTGGAATGAATGGTAATTCCAGCATATCTCTTTTTCTGCATGATTGAGTCATTGAACTGATGCAGGATGAAGGCATGGAGAAAAATTATTTCATGAGGGCAACAGGGAATCACCCAAAGAGAGGTCACTGACAACTTAAACAGCTTAACACACCTTGACATCTTCCTTCAGGGACATATCTGGCATTGGATATACTATTCTAAACTGATTGATTTGCAAGAGCTATGGCAATGTATCATGGATTGCTGAAGGACAGTAACCTCAACAATGCTCAGCTATGTCCAGAATGAGTAGCAAAACTGCCTGGACCTCTGCATCATGTGGAATGGTGACCATATAGGACACCTGTGAAATCCCCCATTGATTCCATCATTTGACTTGCACTGTATATTGATTGATTTAAGATGTACAGATTTTTGTGAGTAAATATCTAATATAAATAAATAATCACATGGGAGTGGATGATTGACTGACTGATGCTATTCTATCTTTTTCAGATATGATAGAAAGCTGAAATTTGGAACACAAAAAGTTTTTCAGGTCTTGAATTCAGAAAAATTCCTACTTTTAGGGTGCATCTCTTAGGGTTACATATTTTGGAAAGGCTTTCCCCCAAAACATTTTTTTTTGCCATAATAATCATTACAGTTTGGTTACAAAGGTATGAAGGAAAAACACAGCAAAAAAATATTTTGGGGAAGCTAAGTCCCTCCACGTGACCTCTTCTTAAGAAAAAAAAAACCTTCCAAGCCCTTTCAGTTTTCCCACAGTGAGTATTGCATTTAAAATAAGAGTATTTTGCAATACAGCCCAATCAGGGCTATCACTACTAATTTCCACATCTGATGTAGAGTTAGGCTTTTCTGTAGCAGATGAAGGTACATTAGGTGATGCATTTATCAGCTAGTGCTCCTTACACTTGAAGTCATGAGAAATAACAATGAAATCTGTCTCAAATCTGCTGAAATTCACATAGCCATAAAATTATACGGGAATCTTTAACAGAATAAATATATATATAACACTACTAACCTCAAGTTTTTCTCAGAAATATCACACATCAGGAACTAAACCAATTTCACAATGAAAATTGCCTAAATTTGATGAAGCTTTGCTACTTTATTTAAGAGCTGTGAGCAGTGAGTAAGCAGGTTTACAATACCCTGCACCAAAATAAATACCAGATTTACCTGCACATGTGTGCTATTTTGGCATGGGTGTAGCAAGCTTGTTTGTCCATTTTTACTATGATATATAAATGTTATTTACATGCAACATTGTAGATTCAAAATTAAAGTCTCTATGCTTATTATGTTCTATGCTCTATTGAGCTTGTTGAATTTCTGGAGAATAATTGAAATGTGGTAGTACTGAGTGGGGAGAGAGATATTGTATGCACATACAAAGTAAAGAAAGCAAGTTAAAAGAAATTTAAGAATAGGACTTGAACCTTGTACATGAGATTTTGCGGGCAGAACTGATCCCTGTATGGGGATCATATGATGAAAAAAAAAGTCAAGAACAATGTCAATATGGTGCTGGGAATGCTCGGCACAGATGACAGCCTGAAACAACCCTGGCCAGGTAAGGTTACCTATGAGCCCATGATACCTCCACTATGCAATAACTTTACATACCACATTTTCAGAGCAAGTCCAGAAACATTTCACATTGTTTTCCACTTGAGGTAGACAATTTTTCACTTGACTCAAACACTCATGCATGAGGAACATGCCATGCACAGGTGTCCAAGTTAAGTGAAAAACACTAGTAACTAAGCTGGACTTTCCTGCTAAGATGTACTCAGTTATCAAGTCATGCTGGAGCATACTAAGCTCTCATCAAGCTGTTACCATACTGTCAAATGATGTTCCAGACCTTTGCTAGGCAGTATATACCTGTTGCTATGGTTACTAAGATCAAAAATAGGATTGCAACATGTCACTTATCATTTGCATGAGTGGACCTTGACTTTTGGCAATATAGTACATGTCATACTGAAACGTAGCAGTTAGTTATTTACCTAGTGCCAAGATATGTCAAGGTCAAACAATTTCCTTGCAGACCATATTGTAACATTATATTTTCAACTTGATTTTAGAACCTTTGACTTCCCTCTCATCAGTTGATTCAACATTAAAAAAAAAAACACAATGAATATGGCTGTGTGCATTTCTGAAACTTCATTTAAGTGACTCACTAGGATAATGTACAAATTTACATTGTTTGTGACCAGGAAACAGGTAAGAGATTTGACTAATCTCCCTGTGAACATACCTATCTTTTGGTTTGGCTTGCTATAAGCATATAGACTACATCCTACCCTCACTATTTGGATTATCCTTGTTTTCATGCAATCTTTAATGATTTTAGATTTTTAAATTAATTTTTCAAAAACTTTTATGATTCAATGCTTGTCTTTCAACTCTTTAGGCAGCAGGCAAAAGCAACAAATTTTCTTTGGCAAACTCATGGAAACATTAAATATCTCTCTTGCCCATATATTCCTCCAAAATGGAACCAAGAGGGATGAGGAGGACATGACTGGGAAAAGGATGAGAAAAAACCTTTCACCAGCATGAATTGGAGGGCCAGGGACCAAAAGCAGAAAAAGGTCACAGATCCTGGCAGGTATTGAAGTGGACAATGATGATACATGGACGATGGTGAGACTGGGTTTCTTAAATATAGTGTTAACATTTCCACATGCCAACCCAATAAATGGAAAACTAAGATAATGTGAAATAAAGCACTGTGCAACAGAAAAATACAATAAATCAAGAAGTTAAGAAAGAAAAGATTTTACATTATTTTTTCAACCAGGACTTTGCCAATCATAGTAGAAAAGCATAGGAGAGTCAGTTAATTGACATCAGAGCTTGACTGACCAGCAGTGCCATTTCATTAAGCACTCTTTATTAAAATAGGCCAATTAGGTCACAAGTCATCAATACGTGTTATGACTGCAAGGTATTAATTCTCTATACCCCTACACAATTTATAGGTTTGTTGTTATGCCTGACATATGGTAAGGCCTCTGCAGACATCAGATGGGCCCTCTCAGTTGCAAAATCCTTTGCTTGTTAGAGTTCCAAGTCATCTTTCAAATGAATTCAGTGGGCAATATCAGATATATTCCCCATGATGATTAAAACATTGGGAACATGATATCTTCATAATGAAACTATATACTGATACATAGAATAGAAAATGTAGCAGTTTCATACTTTGATAGTGGCAGTGTTCCGACTTTCATATTTGCAGTCACACAATGGGCAGAATTCTACCTCCTTCACCTCTGGATAGACTTCAAGCTCTGACATGACCACAGAGTGACATGTGCTGAAACAGACAGAGTGAAAGAACTCAGCATACACACTTGAGCCAGTGTGGTATATAGCCATCCCATGATAAAATGCTACTGTTGGTGCTATAATGCAGGGGGTACTATATCTATTGAACCACAGCATGCTAGTGGCTAAGATACAGAATTTTCTGGACAAATTGACTAAATGAGTCTGAAGCTTAAATTGCCATTCTTAGTCCATTCTTATACTCCACATTTGTTCATTCATTCCATAGCTATAAATCATCCTCATATTGGTAACATATGTTTAGCTGTGTTCTATACATAATAAGGGTTGAAGTATGTGTGCTAATAAGCACAAATTGAGGGCATATGCAGGGAAAGACATGTTTGTAAAAATTATGATATTGGTCTATGGCAACTTGAGAGGGTGATGATAATAGAGGATTGTCTATGGTAAGCCTATGGGGAAGATTTGGTCACAAAAAAAAGAGTTGTCAACGAGTGAGGGTGGTGGAATATTATTAACCTTTACATGCTGAGCATTTCCAAATTGAAATAGAACATGCAAGCAGAAAAAGTCAAATTTTGCCCTATATTCGAAGAGCATGGAATCTTTCATTGCACTCCTAGGAAAGGTAGATTCCATGATCTTCAAATATAGCAAAATTATAAATTTTCCTCATAATTGCTGCTTTCAAATGTAGAAAAATTCACATTTTTCCAATTTCAGGCTCTGTTCAAATTTAGAAAGATTAAGTATAAAGGTTAAGTGATGGTTGACTGTATCTATCAGCATATGTATTGGGTTGGAAAGAAAGTCTTGCAACACTATCTAAAACTATTTATGAAAATTTTCAAAGGAATGATGGGTGGGGCTTTGCATTTGTATATGCTGGAATGTTCTTGAAGCTTCTGCCCTCGGGGTATATAAGGCGGCTCCTGCCATTAGTTGGCAGCCATGGCTCCGATCGAACAAGCAACTCTTAGCCCCATTGTCTACTATGAGTTCCTCCAAGGACACTCTGCAAGAGCCGTCTAGCCATGGCTCCGATCGAACAAGCAACTCTTAGCCCCATTGTCTACTACGAGTTCCTCCAAGGACACTCTGCGAGAGCCGCCGTGGACAACATCTGTGCTGCATTCAAGGGCAACGTCGTCCACTATTCCACAGTGTCTCGATGGTTCAAATGCTTCGAATCCTGCGACACGACCTTCGGAGATCAGCCACGCTCAGGATGTCCATCTACAGTCGATGACGAAGCCCTGCGGAACGCCCTCAATGCAAAGCCGAACGCAAATCGGCGACTACACTTGGAGTCACCCACATGGCCATCAGCAACCATCTGAACGACCTTGGCTATCGGAAGGTTTACTCAACATGGGTCCCTCATCGGCTCAGCGACTCTGAGCCGTGTAAGTGTCTGCGAATCACTGCTCCTTTGTCCGCACAGAAAGGACCTTCTGAAGGAAATTGTTACTGGAGACGAGAGCTGGGTCCTCTACGTCAACCATACTCGCAAGAGTCTACACAGTGCTCCTCCTGCAGGTCATCCCAACCGCTCCCACCGTGACTGCCGTCGTCTACGCTGCTCAACTTCAGAAGTTGGCTGGCGTCATTCAAAAAGAGCATCCCAAACACGACAAAGTTCTCCTTCTGCATGACAACGCTCGTCCACATGTTGCGAAGATGACTCGCCAGACAATTTCGGAACTGGGCTGGGAAGTTTTACCCCATCCAGCGTATTCTCCGGACTTGGCCCCTTCCGACTATCACTTGTTCCGGGCCCTCAAGAATCACCTGTGGGACAAGGCCTTCGACGATCGAGCACAGCTCGAAAATGATGTCAGCCGTTTCTTCGCTTCGCAATCGCCAGAGTTCTGGGCAAAAGGCATTGAGCAGTTACCCGTGCGTTGGGAACATGTCATAGACAGCAATGGTCATTACATTGTAGACTGAAATTGCATTTCAATAAAGTTAGAAAATTTTGACAAATTTGCGCAGTGTTGCAAGACTTTCTTCCCAACACAATAATTTCATGTTATGATGTTGACTTAAAAATGAAAAAGACATACCTCCTTCCATGTTTAATTGAAATTTCCCAAGCAAACCCATTTAATTACCCTAAATTAGGGGTGCCCAAAGTGGATATTCTCTATGTCACTTTATATGCTGTATGTGGCCTGTGGGCTGCATTTTGGAAACCTGTGCCTTAAATGAACACAAAAGGTTGAAGTGACCTGAAAATGGTCTTGAATGGCCCATATTGTGGGAAATTCAATGGAATATTATTTTCCTTTTTTTTGAGCTGCAATGGTATTCATGCCTCCCAAATGATAGCAGCATTAGTAGACACTTACAGAGAGGTTATTGTACCAAGCCCTTATTGGCTTAACTTTACAATTACTCCAACTCCTGGGACAAGGAGACTATATGAGCCATGCATATATTAATATGGATAAACTAGCACCTAATTTTTCTAAGTGGCACATGTACGCTGTATAGCACAATAAGTGTTGGAAACTCATCGTGCATAACAGGCCTTGGCAACCCAGAGCAACCATGTCACACGTCCTGCCCAAACCAGTGTCTGCTAGTATGACCAGAGCTTTCCTGGGCATGCACACTGTATTCAGGTCTTGGGTCAGTCCTCTCAGACTGACCTGAATCACATTCAGGTTGGGTTTTCATATGCACTTCTGGCCTGGTCTTCCTCATTCTGGTGGTGTGCACACCAGCAAGGTTCATGGACCTGGATGATTCCTTTCCCAGATCGGTGTCAACGGCCAAAGAGAGAAAAAGTTGACCTATTTTGGAGAAAACCTCTCTTTTGGCCCAACATAGAAGGAATGCAGCTTCCTCGGTATATATTTAGTTTTATGCAGTGCTTTTGGGTTTAGTGAAAACCCACAAAAGCTGATGGAACGTTAGTTGGAGTCTCTAGCTTTGAAGTGATTACATTATTCAGTGGGTGAAAACAGAGGCAGCAATGACTGGGCGCATTCAGTTGTGACTCGATCTAACTGGGCGAGTCATGACTCGGGGCATAGCCCACTTTGACATCTGACGCAACCTTCTGAATGCATTGGGTCATTTAATCAGCAAATTTTAGCTGCTTTTGTGACATCCTTTTGCATCATTCACAACTTCATTTGCACGTTTCCCCGAATCTGTGTATGTACTCTTGCCGCTGGAAGTCTTCCATGGATGTCGCCATGTTTGGAGTGATGACCCGACGATAATGACTAGATCTCAGAGATCGGGTCACAGCACATAACTCGAGTCAGGTTCCTGCGTCATCACCTGATGCATTCAGTGTTTCGTGCCGTGACTCGCGTTATAGCTCAGGTCGCAACTGAATGCGTCCACTGTTACAATGAAAATGGGTGTTCTTGGCCTCCATTCAACATGGCTGCCTCTATCTCCCATATTTTCCATTGAGAATAATGTGAATACTTGAAGACCTTCAACATTGCTTTTTCAAAGTGCCTTCATATCTCATGCATTAATAGCCTTAGACCATTCCAGGTGACTGCAAAAATCTGAGGTGGAGGACTAATTGTAAAGGTGCTCCCCATTATTAATGATCATTTCATATCCACCTGAATCCTACCAACACTGTAATCATCTAACTAAATCTGAGATTTTCTGCTGAGGCACAAAGTAGCAAAATATATATTATACTTGAGCCTAAACTTTGACTTCCCAAATCCCTCCTAGAGATTTGCAATGGATCCCATAAGTTGCCTTCAATCCCATTACAGTCAACAAGTTTGAAATCAGAAGCACTTCCCATAGAAACCATCAATCAGGGTAAATTAAGAGTTAAGCATGCTGGTGGCCATATTGATAGAAGAAACCATTAGCATTGCTATATTCTCATACTACTTTGCCTAATTCCTGAACTCTCAGTCAACAAAGCTCAGGCTAACATTCCCAACAGCTCCTTGGCATTTTCATAAACTTGAAATGAACTCTACTTACTCTCCTTTTCTACAGGTCACTTAAACCTGCCATATTCAATCCACAATAACTTCACATCAACCATGCCTGCATGTCACCATGAGTAAACTCCCCTTCTAAACCAAAATAATCTTTTAAAATACAAGAAATTCTAACCAGTGACCATTTACCTATGCCTCATGGCCCAAGTTCCTCATCAAGATCATTACCTCATATTAGGCTTCACATTGGGCCTTGACCTAACCTAATCTACAGTCACTGCTAGCCAAGTAAGGGGGGCTTTTCAAATCAGGTAACTCACCATTCAGCTGGTGACACGTTCTTTATGTACACCTTCCTCTCTGGAAGAGTGGTATTAGAATGCACCACAATATTAGGATCCGGACATACACACTTGCAACGGGCATCCTCATACTGGCCCTGGAAGAAACACCAGAAAGGGCCTACTGTAGTGCAGAAAAGTCCCCCAAAAAAAAACAACCGTAAAGAAGAAAACGCCGCCAACCAATATGACTAATTCTTGGCCGTACTCTGGTAACTCACCATGCACGTATGTAAGCAGCAGCAAAGAGTCAACAGAATTCCCCAAATACCAACACGTGATAACGCGTGGAACTTGATGGACTGATGAACAACGTCTGCCGTCGTCATATTGGATAAATTACCTCTACGATCTGCACATCATGGAACGAAGAACCTAGAGGCCAAAACAGTTCTACGTAGCAAGGATTATGTTGAGACACACGGCATCGCCATGATGAGTTCTTCATCTGACGTCATCACCATTGAGCACTGTGCAAAATAATGTTAGTCTGTTGGCTAGAGCACAAAGGCACCAAACGGCTTTATCTTTCAAAATTGAGTTTACTATCGTAATTGGGATTTTCAGGGATATTGATTTCATTGGTGCAAAGCACCAAGAGCCTTAAAAGAGGTCTCAAAACCAATGCAAAATGCACCGCCTCCTGGAATATTTTACTTACGCGCATTTGGTGCGTTCTACATCTACTTACAGGCTTTTGTCTTATTAAACGAGTGAACTGCTATTTCTTAATATTAATTTTAAATTAAACTTAAAAAAAAGATTTTGAAGATGATGGAAAAGGAGAACTGGATGAAAACGGAAAGTAGAAAGTAATTGCAAACCCTAATTTGCGATTATTCCTTATTCTCACGAATGTGCGACAAGGAGCGATGCAAAGAACCATAGTTACCATATCACACATGCATGCAAACCTCTCATATGTGATGTGGCACCAGAAGAAATGAAGAGAGGTCGAACATTTTATCTGAGAGCCTTCCACAGCGACAGAGACATACAAGAAGAGTAACTTCATGCAGCCTCATCCCCAAAGAGTTTAAGGGAGCGAGAAGCTGAATAATAATTGACATAAATCATAAGCGACATAAGTCTCCTTCCCAGTTCAAGAGCATCACAAGTCAAAACTTTCCTTTAAAAAATTTGTTAACGCCTGCGGTGATGACACAAGCAACCAGAAAATTATATAATTTTGAATTAATAGTTAACACTTGAAACTAATCTATATATTACCAGTGAGAGTTTTCCTGTGAGGCAAACTTTTGTTCAATGTTGAACCAAAAACTTAAAGCGCTATATCTCCAAATTTTGTTAGTTGAGTTGTGATTGTCTTTGAACTGGAAAGGTGAAATATCGAGCTTTAAAGAGTGTTTTTTTTTATTGCACACGTCAAGGTGGATTACTACTAAATATTTAAAGACCGATGATAACCATTCATTAATAACCGTAGCAATGGGGATTTTGTTTAAGGAAACACATGAATGAGATGCGGCCATACTTACAAATGGCGCGTTTTTTGACTTCGGAACTTCGGATCATTCATCAATAGCATATAATCTGGCGATGTGCATGGTGATCTTATCGCAGATTACGAGTAGCCATCAGGTTTAGTAATCATGGTAGCAGTAATTAAATCAGATTGATTTTAAGATGTGAGGCCCACTACCCAGGTAACACATCCATGTGGAAACAACATTGAGGTGCCACATTGATTCAATGTGAAGATGTCATTTTTGTCAACATTGTTTCAGCATTGAAATGGAATGTTGAAACAATATTGATGGCAACATTCATTCAACATTCCTCAATGAGTCCCTCGTGATTGGGTTTCTCCCCGGATCAAGTAGAGGTAAATTCATCAAAATGAATCGCATGACCTATGGATGATAAACTACATATACAAAAGAGGATAAACCCTCTTCAGTATCTATAGGTCAGTACCCGCAGAGTACTGAGAAGTTTGAGAGAATGGGTCCTCTTCAATTCTGCAAACAGCACCAAAGCCTTGAATGCCTAACTGGTTTGCAAAACGAAGATAAATACTATCAGCTCCTCACTTAGAAGATTTGTGAATGGATCACTTCAAGGTACTATTGTGCGATGGGGCCCTCTAAAGAGGGCCCCATCAGAGGAGACACATCTCCAAGGGACGAAATTTAGCACTTTTAACACGAGGGGTCATGGATGATTTGATGTCTTATGCCTTTTAAACAATATGGGCTCAGGCCTCCAACCAATATAATTGTGTCCAGACATGCCGATTAGACATCATTAATGAGAATATAAAGGAATAAGTTAAAATCCGGACCGCAATTTTTTCACTTTCCCTGGTGGCAGTTTTCCTTATGTATGGTACGAAAATCCTTACTTGTCCTCAGGACATTCTATCCAAATGTCTATACATTTGCGGACATCTGAAAATGTATGCACGGTGGATGGTTCCGCCTCGTCTCTTATGACATCTGGTGAAATCGGTGGCGTCGGGTGGGTAACTTGGGGACTAGGGGTGCTTGTGTGGTTTCAGCCTCTCCGGTGTTCCTTCTCGTCATATTCTCTTTTCATTTTTCGATCATCTTACTCGAAGTGGGAATATATTGGGCACTCATTCCCGAGGAACATGATCGGCGGGTGTGTGACGTAGGTCATTAAAGAACGAGGAGTCGACTTCGTCGATCGAGTCTACAGATATATTCCACTACAGTCCTTATCTTATCTCACTGAGCTACGAACAACTTCTTAACTTGAAGGGCGCAACGTTGTCGAGAGCGCTGTTGAGAGAGCATTGGACCCACTTGGTTCCGAGTTCATAGTCTGAGGTTCCACGACTAAGCGCTTGGAATCATGGAACGGATGGAAAGCCTGGAAT
>CAJPEV010002259.1:0-47550 GCA_905338385.1 Darwinula stevensoni | reverse complement strand
AGGGTGGCTATATTGAAAACTATTAAGTGATTCTAAATCAGTTAACTGTCCTTTTTGTTGTGTGTAAAAAAATTTCTTGATTTTCACATTTTTGCTGAGGTTATAGGCATATTGTGATGGGACACAACTTTCTTAACACCCTGTATCTACTTTACTGCTGAGCGCATTCGGAATCTGTCTCATTTGCTCTGCCTACGCGAGAATCTTCAGCCTCGGTACACGGTACTTGAGAGGGATCGACATCATGATGACTTTTTCTGAGCCTGAACGGGCGCTAATATTGATTAATCTTTGCAGGTTGCTATATATTTAATATGTAGATATTTGGTACAAAAGTAGTTGACTAGATAATTTCACGAAATTTTTAAAGATTCATCTTCTTAGGGGATATTTTTCGAGTGAGATGCAACTTAGATAAATATTTTTGCTCCATCGAGATGGGCTACTGCAGAAATCTGGAACTTGTTGAGCATGCAGTACCCTAGATATTTATAGATATTCAGGAAAAGAGTGTTGTACAATCCTGTTCTACTCTTCTTCGACGATTCTTAACCGACGATTCTAGAAGAGAGTTGTGACATCAGTTGTGATCAGTTGCGATTATCATTAGGAAGAACATGTTGAAGTGACAGAGCGAAGATTGCCAGGACTTCCGGCGAAATGTAGATAAACGACTCTCTCAGCTCAGGTTCTACGCTTCCCAAGAAAACAAGATTCGCTCTGGGTAGCCCTCTACACTTGATAGTCAGAGCGCTCTACTTCGTTCAAGACGCGTGCTAAAAAGTCATTTTCCAGGTTTCGGTCACATGTATTTTCTTGGAATCCTGAGCTTAACCCAGTAGTGTAGAGAGAGTCTCATTTTTCGGAGGGTCAATCAAGTCCAATTAGGGCCCAATAAACCTCATGTAAGCTTGGGGAAAGGGGGTGAGAGCCACGACAACCGCCCTTCCCACGCTGCGTCACTGGCCTACCCTGCAGCATGCATCATGAGCCGCCACTGCCACGAGGTAAGATGTGTGTCCGGAATTTAAAAAGATGAGCCTAATAGTAAATGAATTCGATCATTGAATGGAATCAACACAAGATTGGTGCTGATAGAGTGCGGGTGTATGTTCACCGTTCATTTTCTAACAAACGCATGAAATAGATAACACACGAAAAAAAAAACTAAACGTATACCGCGGACTAGTATGAGCTCGAAAATCATGTTTGTAGTGGATGTTTCAGGAGACGAGCCGTTTTGGAGATGCTTGAGAGAGACGGAAAATAGCCTGACCTCCTGGGAGAGGTGAAATTGAGGATGGATGAGTGAGTATGAAACTGAAATGGAGGCACACAACTTCAACATATATATTCCACCGGTCAAGGTGGAATATACTAGGTTGAGGAAAAAACCTAGTATATGCTGAAGTTGTGATTTTCTGAAAGTGATTTTCCGTCGAGCATGTCATTGTCAAGATGTAGATGGAGAAGGACTGTGTCTGATGGAAAGAGAGGGACATGATAGAGGCATTATCCTTTACGTACGTCTATCTTACTTAAATATGGTCAAAAAGCCCAAAAAAAAAGTATACCACTGGCAAAGGCAGCCACTAGACTTCAAAACTTGTCTGGGCAGAATTTTTCGAATGCTTAAAAGTTTTAGAGATAAAGGAGGGAGAAGCGAGGCAACCCTCCACGGCCCATTGTTGAGTATGGGAGCACGTGGCATTGTTTCCCGAATTCAACAGTACCCCGTTCATGGCGCTAACGTCGTCTGCTTCTGTGTGGAACTTCGACTCCGTATCCTTGAGTGTTCTCAATCCAACTTGAGTTTGGGAAAGGGAGGGGAACGGATGCATAGGGTGGCGGAATGAATATGAGCCCCAGCAAGTCTGGAAAACGGCAGAGCTTAGCTCCACTTCCCCTTCTTTTGAGGGTATTAGGCAGGTGGTAGGCGCGAGAAGAGGGGGAGTGAAGTGCGTGAATAAGCGATGCGACGAGGAGAGAATGTTTGAGGTAACAGATGCTCGTGCATCATGCAGCGGAAAATGCATGAATGGAAAATAATATAGGGTGGGCCACGAATCATGCTACAATTTGAGATGCAGATATAATAATTTGTCACATTAACTCCAATTCTTTTATCTTTGAAGGTTGAAAGCTATTAATTGGAATTTTAATTATCATTGATATCTGGGATTTGCTGGAAAGAACTAAAACTAAAATTTTGAAGCTTCATTTCAAATATGGTTCCATTACATCTGCTCAACATGAATTCAAGAGAGAATTGCACCGTAGAGTTGCACATAGCTGTCGAACATTAATGCGACTCGTTGAGAAGATTCACACAATAGGAAATATAGGAAGAAAACCTCATCATCGTCAGCCTCCAATAAGAACGCCAGAAAGTATTGCAGCAATAAGCGTTACAGTGCAACGAAGCCCTAAAAAATCAACAAGAAAATTGTCAGCAGAGACAACCATTAGTCTTACAAGTGTTAAGAGAATCTTGCACCAGGACCAATTCCCTTTCTTGCCAGATCGCCTGGTTTGACCGCACCCGATTTCTTTTCGTGGGGCTATTGTACAGCTCATGTATGCAAAGCAACTCTAAACAATCCAGAAGAGATGAAAGAAAGAATCGGACATGTATTTAGTGGAATTAGCAGAAAAACACCAACTGCCACAATGAACAATATTCTGGCGCGACACAGACGCTGTGTTCAGGTTAATGGTGCACATCTGAAGCAGGTCATTCTCCGTAAATTACTTCACAATATCTCTAAGCAAATGGCACTAAATGAATCTCCAAATTGTATTTTACTTTTGTGAACAATTTGAGTCTTACAGCTACAACGTATTTAATTTTATTATAAAATCAATTTGTAGCATACTTGGTGGCCCACCCTGTATTTATTTTCCTATGTACACATACTGAAATGCTCCTCCTTAAAAGAAAATGTTTCCGTATACTATTAATTCCCAGTAAAGGAGAGAAAAATGGCTCTATATTTCTGACATGACGGAAAATTTCGAACTTGGGTTCAGTAAAATTCCAAAGGTTCTGAGGGGAGTGGACAGATTCGTCTGAAAATGGACCTGAAGCTGCTCAAGAGGCTTCTCCACAATTCTTTCAGCTGAATTTAGAATTTCTCTCTCGTTCTCGAGAAATGACCATATATGTGAGGTACCACCAAAAATAGGGAGATTTTGAGGCATAACCGAGAACTTCCTAGGAAACGGTTCGTTGAATCATCTCGCCCTTTGACACGAAGACGAATGGAGACGGTCTCTAAAAACTGGAGCATGCTTTTCCCGGTGCAATTTTTCCTTGGAGAACGAGCGAGGGAAGAAACGAATTCGTAAAACGCGAATTTTCACAAATGACGACACGGCATTTTTGGAAGCAGCTAGATGAGCACATTCATCATCATTATTTAATATGTTCTGGGGCGACGAGAAGGGGGCAGATTTAACGTGTATATGTTACGTGAGGAACTGAAGGTAGGGAGGTTGGATGGACGAGAGTGGACGAAAGAAAGCCGGGAGACGGCCGAGAATTGAACCCGGGCCTCCTGATTGCCGGTCAGGTGTGCTACCATTACACCACCGAACCCAGGACATTCAGTCGTGCCTCTCAACACTGCCTTCATCACAGATTGATATCTCAGTAAGGAAATGCGATAAAATCATGAAACTTTCAGGGCTACTGGTTTCAGTGAGTTTCACAAACGGATTGATACTCTCACGGTAGGAGGACAAAGCAAGCGACCCCACTTGGGATGATTAACCCCTGACCTGTATCTACAGCTTCCGCCACTAGATGTGGCTAGCGAGCCGCGTGTCTATTGATATTGGAAATACAGGAAGTGAAAATTATAAGCATCATTTCAAGAGTAAAACTTCTGCAGTAGCACTTAATAAATTTAAGCTAGAAGAAAGGGATAAGTAGTTTTTCACATTCCAGTTCCTCGCTCGGAAGGGTCTCGGGGCATGACGAACGATCGCCTTACGGTTGTTAGCGCGAGGTCCCCGCGAGGACATACGGGAAGCGCGCCTAGGACGTCGCTTCACCAGGAGACAGTTGGTTTGGACTTCCTTCTACATTGTAAGAACTCGATATCCCCTGTGGTGCTTTTCTGTCTTGATCTCCAGTGTATTCCAGCATGGCGCCTGGCACACGGAGGCCTAAGAAGCAAACTATCAGTACATACCGGAATGAAATTTACATCCCCGAAATGCGAGATTCAGAGATCTCCACAACCGCGAGGAGATGGAGCTTCAAATTTGCTGGAGCGATTCTGTGCTGAGAGAGGAAGGAGCAAGCCAAGTTTCGTTCCCGTTGATTCTCCCAGAGAGGAATACGAGACGGTTGAATTTTGTCGCCGGAAGGGGTTGAAGAAGCCGTGAGACCGAAGACTAAATTCCTTCCCAAACTGTCGAGAATTTGCCGAGAACCTAATCTCCATGTGCGAAGAAGATGCAACTCTAATTGATTCGGTCGTGTGGAGCGAAAACTCGGTTTTTATATTAAACCGGCACAATTGTTTTTACTACAAGTTTCAATTAAGGAATTGATTTTTCAATTAGCCACATTTCCACATATGTATACATTTTGGTTCTCATATTGCGTACTAACGTGCATAATGGCATTGATTTTCTTGGTTTGCTCAAAATATATGAAGACAATAGGTAAATTGGTAAAACATTCCTCCTATCCGAGAGGAAATATTTCCGATCTCATTAATTTCTTCCCTAGACCTCCTTAGGTATGCAGACAATTGAGGTACATCAGGGTATGCAATTGTCGACTCCATCGTGTTTCAAGGAAATCTCATAGTGTGAAGCCACATGTCTTGCGTTTTCATGCCATCTGGCTATCTATACCGATTGAAATACTTTTGCAGTTGGATGCTGACAAACAACCTTCTTAAAATATTTATTGGCCATTATGAAGAATCACATTAGTACTCATATCGAATTGGGGAAAATGTGGCTCATTGTCCCACAAACAATATTATTTTGATTCTTAGGGATTCTTAAGTAGAGATTGATGACCATGACTTAATTTATTCCCTTCATGTGGGGTTCCATGCATTGAGAAGGTCTGAAGGGGAAATATTCCATGCGGTAAAAAATATTGTATTCTAGAGAAAAAAACCGCAAAAACCGAAAAAAAAACGAAAAAAAGCATCCAATGCCTGATGAGGCAACAGTCCAACTGTCTGTATACCATTCTCTCTATTGTACTGTGTTTATTTCCACAGCCTATCATCGGTTCGGTGGGAAGCCGCAGGCAGGGGGCATTTAGTGGGACAGAAGATCTCCAGCTAGGAATGCTCGCAGCCGTCTATACGTCTGATGAGGTATCCCGTCCTTGGTTGGGAGAGGTTCAGGCAATAGAAGATGGTGATACAGTGAAGATCCACTGGTATATGGGAGGCTATCCCAAATCGTGGAAGCCCATGTCAGGAACCAACAGCACGTCATCTGTTCATCGTGAATCCCTTCTATTACGGGGGTTTACACTCACTGAGAAAAGTCAGCGACTGACGAGTGAAACAGCTGCAGAACTGAAGCGGCTCTATCAAGAAACAGATGACCGGATGACGATCCAACAAGAGCGCATCTCAGAGGAAGAATAGATTTAAATTTCTCCTGGTCAGTTATGTGAAGTATTACATTTTCTCTTTTTTATAAGAATTTGTATTTTAGGAAACTTCTAAAGAAGCAAAACTACCGTTTTGTTCATAGAGATTGCTTCATTGAGATGCATTCTTGAATAAGTAGCTGTAATAAAAATAAGAATGCACGGGTGGCAAACTTCAAAGAAGCACTGTCAATGATTATATCTTTTTTCATGGATTCTGTTTTTCCTTCCTTCCAGGAAATATCTGCTTACGCACAAGGAAGGACAGTGAGAAGGCTCCCAAGGAGGATGGATTCTGTTAGCAATTTTCTTCAGGATGGAGATGAGCCTAATTCTTAGTCATGTATTAAACTCCCCTACCAAACCTAACTCAAGCATTGCATCATGGCTTTGCCTTTTCTAACCTCCAGGAATTCTGGCCCCTTCGGAGATCAGCAGAGGATGCATAAGGACTCTCTTCCAATGCTTCTCGGCAGGGATGCATTCACCATATCGCGCTGTCCCATGAACATGAAGAATAGCCTGTTCCAGGTCAGTTCTGTATGTCATGTAGGAGATGACTGAATGAATGCCTTTAAGTGCCATCTAAAATTAAGAAATGATGTATAATTCCTGTCTATCCCTCATCTGGCAGATAATGATTTCATGGAGATGGAAGGTGGAGCTTGCCTACACCCAGCTTTAATATTATTCCTGGAAAATGTGGAAGGTGGTGAACATCGTGCATCACATCTCATGTGAACGTGCAAGATGTCGAAGACTTATGGAACATTTTGGACTTGTTTCAAGATATTGCAGTGTGACTCATATACATTTTTTGTTCTTCATTCTGTATGCATCATATAGTATAATACCTTGCATTGAGTTTGAGTTTGTTGTGAAAATCCTGTTTCCAGCATGAAATGCTTTAATAAACCTCAGTATTGAGTACTTGATGATTTTAGTTGAAGTTCGGTGCTCCTCACTTTTCCAGTAAATAATGCTTTCAGGTTTCCCAAATTGTTAGTTTGAAAATTTCATTTTTTTCATGATCTCAGACAATAAATTGTTATATATGTGCTCTTAAAAGAATATATCTGTGTTTGTCTGAATTCCAACAAATGGAGTAGGAAGAACTCTGCCTATAAAATAGATCCATCATTCTGGAATAGTCTTACCGATGAAGAAAACAAGAGAGTAATCCCCAACATTCAAATATCGACCAAAGGGAGTACCTGCCATTTGGCACCTATTACATTTGGTCTGGAGCATGCGCACTGCCATGCTCCATATCGAAAGAAATAGATACCAAATGGGAGAGATTCCCATTGGTCTATTGGATTCTCGTCCCTATTATTAGAACAGGTTGGATTTTGGGTCAACTGAAAAAAAACCTTCAACATGGTCGCCCCCAAGCACATTCACACTGCCATTCTCAAGAACTGTAGTATCTATGGGATTAATGAGTAATTTCCCTTTTTTCCAAGCGGACATTTCTACAGAAGGCATGGAGATGGTATCCATGACAATTCACATGGACCAAAGCATGTTTTTGGAAGGAAGGTAGGACAGAAGCCTGAGTCGGCCAAATAAGAATCAAACAGGTACCATATGCCTAATTGAAATATTAAGACCTTAATTGAAACTTGTTCACGCGCAAAAAAACCTCATGTCGTCATTGAACACCATTTAAACGCCCCAGGAGTAACAGTTTGGGCAGGAATTTGGTCTAAGGGTGTCATTCTTCTTTCAAGGAAATGTCACTACATAAAGCTCTCTGGAGCTTCTCCAGACGAAGATTCCTCCATTCATAGATGAAAAAAAAAACAGATGGAGAATCGATTTACTTCATGCAAAACGGAGCTCCACCTCCTTTTGGCTGGATTGCCCGCGATTTTTTGGACGAAACATTCAAAGAAAAATGGATTGGCCGTCGAGGCCCAATCGAGTCGCCCGACTTCATTCCTTGCGATTTTGTCGCATGGCGAATGATAAAAGATATCGTCTATGCGGAATAATAATTCCTTGAGGACTTGAAAACAGCAATCGAGGCAGCTTTCAGCGGAATTTCAGCCGAGTTATGTTCCAGAGCGTGCCACAACGTGCTGAAAAGGCTTCAAGTTTGCATCGACCAAGACGACGGACATATTGAGCAGCTGAAATGAAGTTTTCTGCTGTATCATTCCAAATTCCAAATGGACTTAAAAAAAAAGGTCCTAGATCCATTGAACCTTTTTATTTCTATTCGAATTTAAACAATTTCAGTTACTTAGTGCCCACCCTGTATATTCTGGCACGAAGACTCTAACGAAGTTCCCTTTTCAAACTCTTCCTTTGGCTACCTACATTTTGTCATGAAAAAATTCGTCGTTTTGGTAAAAGAAGGTGATAGCTCTTCATGTTCTCTTTTCGTTGAAGAAAGTTTGGGCATAGAAATAACATTGACCTAAACGTCCGCGAGTGGACCGGGCAGTAGTCATATTTAATTGCAATGTGTATTAACAAATTTTCTACCCGATTCCCTTCTGAAAAATTCAGTATAATCATCCCCCGAAGTTACCTGGTAATTGGTTCCGAGACCGGCGACGTTTGTCGAAACGACGTAAGTCGAGACAGTACGGTGCTGACGCTTACTCGCCGTTGAGATACCAATGCATGGACGACGTAAGGGCAACGTAATGCAACGTAGGTACGAATTGTGCGCTCGGCTTAATGTATTGGGTCTGGGGGCAAACGACGTAAGTCGAGAAGACGCAAGTGGGGGGGATGACTGTATATGTAACCCATTCACATCCGCACGCATGAAGCCTCCTCCTTCCATCTAGCCTATTACCTAGAATGGCATAAGCCAAAAAGGCATGAAGCTAAGTCAGCATGATTCTCGATCCGATAGGCCGAAAGGTTCTAGGTGCCAGTAGATCGAGATTGGTGAAGGACTGGGCGTCTAACCGTCTGTCCGAGGGTTAGATAGGTGTGTCATGGCAATGGCCGGAAGATTGGATGGCAGGAGAGGACGAAAGAAAGCCAGGGGACGGCCGGGAATTGAACCCGGGCCTCCTGATTTTCCTGATTGCCGGTCAGGTGTGCTACCACTACACCACCGAACCCGGGACATTCAATCGTGCCTCTCAATGCCATCCTTATCATTACAGGTGCATGCTAAGTCCCCTCAGGGTACGATCTACAATTTCGAGCTTCATCTGCTGCATGCAATATAGGAGCTATTTGTTTCTCCTCCCGCTTCCTCCTCCCGCATCGCCAGCGTGGACTTTAAACCACGTACGCAACGTACTTTTTGGACTTTTGACGCAAAAAGTATCTCCTCCAGGTCCTAAGCTTTCGATTGACACCTCACTCATGAAAATCTGTTTATCCGTCTAGGAGGAGTTTCCAAGAATAGCAGATTGACTGACTGTCATAAGCCTCTTATCTATATGGGTTAGGGTAAACACAACCATAGAATGATGTTAATAAGAGTCACCGTGAATATACGGGTACTTTAAAAATTTATGGAATGTAAGGAGACTGATTTTTACCCACAATGAACGAAGTTTACATATATGGGGTGTACCAGAATCGAATGAACGTGAATCCTTCCGCCTAGCCCATCACCTAAAAAGGCATAGTCTGGTAGACCTCAGGCGCTGGCGAAGGTAGCAGAGGCCTCGGTCGGAGCGGCCCGGATACGAAACCCCCTATGTTAGTCAATTCTCGGGCCCCCTGTAAGAACTTTTGCCTCAAGAGTCTCCGCAAGTTACTCTTTGAAATGAGAAAGATCCTCAGAGATAGTATTTCCTCAATTCAGCAGCAATAAGATCGCATGTCATCTTTGCCAAACAGCAACAAAAAATTGACCCTGAAACTGCCAGAAGCAACTCGGTTGCCAACCAACGTCGATTTTATTGTCGGTTGGCAGTTCTAAGGTTAGGCTTCACCGCCTCTTCGTGCGAAACATTATTTTCTCCATCCAGATTTCTTAATTATAACGTGAATGAAATACGAAGTTGATAAGTGATGTTGACAAAACTTGCTGGTCGAGTGGTCCATCTTTGAAATTATTATTTTGAAAGGATGATGACTTTCTACTGAAAACCAGCGTCGATGAATTCCAAAATGTCTAGTCTATCCTGTTACCTGCTCCATTCACCTGAAGGCTGCAGGTTATCTAATCTACGACTCGATTCAGGTGGCTGTAAGGGGATAACGGCCTCGGTGAAGTCGGCTGCCGCATTCGCCACGATGAAGCATGACGACATTTTTTGGTTTGCTCGCCAATTCTCTGCGTGATGTAGAGAATGGGCGAGCTGACCAATATTTATTGAAATGTTCAAAATCCATCCTTGATTCAACGAAAAGTCATGCACCGTCTTTCTGATGGTAATAGCACCATTACAGTGCTTATCGGCGCTTGCGCCGGATGGATACTTTTTCACACCAATTATAATGGTAAATGTTCGAAGTTTACCAGATTAGAAATGCTAGATGGGCCTGGATTTTGAAAAGGATGCGTTTTGAATCGGACATTCATCGTCTAGATGTATGGTAGGACGTGCATTTTTCCAATACAAAAGAGACGTTTGCATTCCACACGTGGAGCAAAAGCGTTTGAAAAAGCCTGCATTTCTATACCAGGATGGACACTGGACCCACACTACCATTGAGCTGCGGAAACTCTGCAATAATGACGATACTAAATTGTCCGCTTTGCACATTCAAGACACATCCTCCAGCTGCTTCCTTGGCTTTTGCTGCCTACTGGACGCTTGGACAGGCGTCGCCCACGACACCAGATCCACGATTGCTCTCAAAGGTATCAGGTATACCAGAGGTGGACGGCGAATCTCTGCCGATGATATCCGAATGAATGGACACCCATGTAGGAAGTGGAGTTGGCGGAGGATCACCATCCGTTAATGATCACTCACTCATTGATGTGACTGAAGATGCTAGGCCAACAAAAAGGCTAATGCTTGGAGGGGCCTGTTATGTCTAATACAAATATAAGAAGTTCTCGCTCGATCCACTCGGATGGTCGGCGTCAGAAATTCAGTTGGCGTGAAGGTACAGTTTCCCTTAGGGCACGATTGGCTTCATGGAACGGTGCATGTGAAGATATTTGGTTGGGATTTCCTTGCCCTAAAGCGCATACAGTAATTTGAAAGGCGACCCTATATTCCTAGTAACCGATTCCTTGCTTAAAGAAGTACGTAGATCGTCGCTTGTCAGGCTCACTTATCGTCATGATACTCCTACTCGGAGTTGGTAGTAGGCATTAAATATTCCCACAATAACTTGGGAAAAGGTAAAATTCATTTGGAATCCACATGAGGAGTACAACAGAACAAAGGAACTCTAGGACGCAAATCTCCAATGCCTTCTCCTCCTACCTTTCTACATCGTCATCTGTTTCTGCATCATTTTCGATATCAACCAAGTTTTCATGGGACGGTGATGGTAGTATTGGCAGCCAGTAATTCATATTTTATTATCGTCTTTTTCTTATCCCGCTAAACTCTACTTGATAGTAGTGTACAACAAAGAGTAGTCGCTTAACGAACTGTATTTAGTAGCTGCACGAACTGTGTTCTCCACCTCATAGCGTACTAATCATCGTCTATAGCACAGCTATATTGATCTGAAGCCATCAGAGCTAAGGTTTTGCAACCAAAATAGAATTAGAGAATTTGTTCCGATTTCCATGTTCTGAGGTTGGAGTTCCATTTGAATGCGTCATCTGCCTCACCGAGCACGCTACACTACGTGCGATAAGATAGCCGGTAGGAGGGAGAAGAATAACGATACTTCTCGGTCCCATCCACCAAATCGTTACAGGTCTCCCTTTACAAAAAATATATTCCAATCTTGTGGTGCTCAGTGACATTACCCGCTAAGAGAGCTGCCGACTTACTACGTGCCATACTGTGATAGTTTTATGATGACGACGAACAGACGACTGACCGTAGTTCTTGTTGGAGTGACAGGAAGCGGAAAATCCACCCTCGGAAATGTACTTCTTGGCTTCGAACCCAATCAGCCAGAGGGTTTTCTCACTAGTTCCAGTTCGAGAAGCTGTACCCTCGACACGGAAACGAGAAATGGTTTCTGGCTGGGAGACAGAAGAACACCGATCCGCATCATCGACACACCGGGACACGGAGACTGCGACGGTCGGGACGAGCATCACAGGGAAAAAATGGTGAAATTTCTTCAAGCTGAGGGAACGGTGGACGCCTTTGTTTGGGTCAAGAATTCTCAAGAGCTGAGGTACAGCAAGTTAGAAGCTGAATATTTCGAAACATTGCTAAAGGTATTTGGACCCAGCTTCTTCAAGAATCTAGTGGTCGTCTTCACCCATTGGCACTTCGGCGAGAAGGAAGAAGTCAGGCGCAACCGACAGCGACCGCCTTTGACATTTGAAGACGTAAAGAAGGAGCTTTGGAACTCCTTCGTGGAAGGTCGCGATGCCGTCGAGGTGCCTATGATGGCCATCGACACGCTGCACGACCCCGAAGACGACATCGAGGCCACAGCGTTCAGACGAGAAGTGGAGGCGTTCCACGACACCATCACCCGGTTCAGCGACATGCCGGTGAGGGAAATCCAGATGGTCCGCACCGAAGCCGAAATGCTGGAGGAACAGATCGACCGCCTGAGAGAAGAAATTAAAGCGAACCGAGATCTTGGCGGCGAGGTGCTCCAAATCGCAATTAAGAAAATGGAAGAAATGGTGAACATGCAGCAAAGGAACTGGGAATCGCAACAGCCTCCGGCCTGGATGAAGTACATGCGCATCTTCTCTTCCATCGTTCAGACGGTGGATATCACACTTCGGCTCATAGGTCGCTGAAAGGAGGCGGTCGAAAAATGAATATTCATGGCCTGGGAATCCTCATATACGTCAAGTGAAATTCTTTTTGTTTGCTTGTTTGGAACCGGACAAAAAAGAAAAGTTATTATACATCGGTGACCGAAATATGATGATTGTGATGTTAACGCCATTATGATGCGACTGGGAACGGCAGCATTTTCCTCCCAGGAGATTTTCATAAATTATTCTTGGGAATGAATAAATTTAATGAAGTAAGCCCTGTTGTAATACGAGTATAATGGAGCGATTACGTGTGATCTGCAACGGTTTCATCTAGACTTGCAAGAAGTGACGAAAATGAACTGCTGCGAGCTCAATTCAGGCTGTTGTGACGGGTTCGATTTTCTGCTCATTCGTATTGGGCTGGTTCCAAATCTGGTTCCAGATCATTGGGTGCAATTCTGAGAAACTTTTTCTTAATACTTTTTTTTTGGTCGTCTTCAAAAATGGAGGTGGTACAGGGAGGATTTCTATGCTTTTTGCTGAGAACCGCTCATTCAGGAAGGGATGGTTCGTTCGCAATGATGTCGGAAACAGTGCCTTGAGAATCGTTGAAATAGGAACTTTTACGCTGTCTTAGGAAAATATTACCTCTCTCCTGACAATGAAATTTCTATCATTGAAATGCTTTCTTTGGAAGAAGGAATGTATGTTTTACATGGGACCCTCGGAAAAAGCAAACACTCGTACAAGTACCACGCTCGGTGGTACTTTTTTGGATCTCCTTCTTAGGAGACTGAGAACCCATGTTACGTGAGAGGGATCTTGCCGAGAATCAGAATCTCTGAGTCATTCTAAAAGCCACAGAGAAAAAAAGTCCAAATCTACGTTTAATCCGTGAATTAATTTTTGTCAAAGATGTACGCACAGATATCTGCAGCAAGTACCTGCTGTACATAGGTATGTTTACTACAAAATCTCGAGTCTCAGAGAACGATTTTCAGAGCTTCGTCTTTGTCCTCTGCTTTTCATTCCAGTAAAATCCGCCGAGAATTACTGACCATGTCAATTTCTTTTTATCACCAGCAGAGTTCCTTAAAGGAATAGACCACTGACATTTTTACCATGAGTCGCAAAGTGAACATAATTGACGCCTCCCGAGTGGCCAACAATTTCGACGAGCGTTACTTGAGCTGCAGCAAAAAGTTCCGCTCCTTTTTTGATCAGCCTAGTATATAACATTCGTCCGAAGGAAGTTAATATGGAAATCTGTTTAGTATCGAATCACCTATCGTGAAGATATCTTTATAGGTCGTACCGCCTCAGGGCGAGAGCAGATTGGATCGTTTAAAGAAATCATCCCTTTTTTTCTTAGAAGCTGCATTCTCAACGGAATATTCCCTTGCGAAGCACTATAGTATTTAATTTCCCACAAGCATAGCGAAGTTTCTCCGACGAAGGTTTACAGAATGCGGATCAGAATGATGCCGCCTGAAGCTTCTAATCCGCTTGTTTCGTCCCCTGAGCACGACAATGCGGTCGAAGTGCTTTTGCGCCTCGATTTTTCACAACTGGTGCTTGCGAAAGCAGTTGGCACCTGACTCAACCCAAACCTTTCTATTTTTTGAATGGAACACTTCTGCACATGAGCTGGCACACATCCCATCCTTAACAAAACTGCAGTCAAGCGATCCAACTATATGAAACAAACACTATGTTTGTAGTGTATGTCATGTACCATGTCATGGCCATGTACTTCGTCAACATTCATAGTGGTCCAATGAGTATTTGAGCAATGGATTCGCCATCACTACTCGATGGGCAGGTCCCCCGGGAGTGCCATGCTTCATATTATCAGAACAGGACGCACTTCTATTTATATTTTCGGCTATCTCCTATTCGTCGCGCCAAGCTCCCTGAGTCCATGGATTTGAAGCCGTTTCTACTCTAACAGCGTACTTTTGAGCCCTTGTGCTTCATGAATGATTATTCTGGTAAGAGACGACGTCCCAATTCAGGAAAAACTGTCACCCATCAATCATCTCAACTTCTTCCCCTATTCTTGAACTCTTCTTGGTGTCTCCTTCATTACAGAGCTTTGAAATGAAGACAATGACTCATTTCGATTCCCTTGAATCCCGCCTTAAGGAAATAATTTTGCCCATTCCAGAATCACTTAGGGTTAGAGTTCCATGAAAAAAACTTTAACTTTATTTTAAGCAACGTCTGAATGTGCAGTTTTTCCTGTTTCCATATCCCGCACATTTTTCTCATAGCCACAACTACACATTCAGGTTCAGGACAGAGTCTTTACCGCAGGTGTCGATTGTTCGAGCTTAGGTTACCCAACTTGAGTATTTTGGCCGCATATAATAAGTCACCTTTCGTCACATAAAACTACATATATTTTAAAATTACCCTGGAAATTTCCCGATCCACTAATAGGAATATGAAGTCAGTGGAAAACCAATTTTCAATGGCTTTCCCTTTTTTCAACCCACCTCACCTATCTTGCTCTATGGGACTCACTAACGTGGCCCAAGAAACAGACTACCTTCGGGCCACCCCGAAGACTACCTTTTCTCGTTCAAGAGAAGCTCAGTTCTCAACTTACGGGGACAATTAGGCCTCTAAGGATAAATCCGTGGTCTTCCAAACATCTGGTTGAGGACGTGTAACGTTAGGCCAATCGCAGGCCTATTCATACTTTGACGAACCATTTTAGAGAGGACGTATAACGTAAGATCGATTTTAAGCCTGTTTCGCGTTTCATGAACCATTTCATTGGGGATGCGGAACGTTAGGTCAATATGAAATTCTGCGAGCCACCTGGAATAGGTCTAAGGAAGGAATGCCTCCAGCCCAAACAGCATGTTTATGTTAATTTTACGTAAAACGAATGTTAATTTTTTGTCCATTTTATATCAATTTTACGCAAACCATGTTTGCAGAAATGTCACCTCTGTGATACGTAAACGGTGATAAAAAATTAACGTAAATTTTACGTAAAATTGACCTTCCCGTTTGCATTCCAAAGAGCATGCTTACATTCATTTTACGTAAGATTTACGTAAGACACCTATACGATGGCTGATGAAATCATGAATATGGGATAACGAAGGCAAGATATCCAGCAACACTGGAGGACGGGACTGGACCCATCGCGCTAAGTCAAAAATGGCAAAACGACATCTAATTTCATTTTCCATTGCAAAATGGTGAGCTGAAACAAAAACATGAGTCTCTTCGTCACCTCCAGGTGAATATCTTTCGTTTGGTTGGTCTAATGTCTCCATAAACTTCCCAAAAACTACCTAAGGGGATTAGTTGGGGGAAATTCCAGAACGACTTTCACATCTCCCAAAAGCGAGATTCAATGATCTCCACAACCGCGGGGATATGGAGCTTCAAATTTGCTGGAGTGATTCTGTTTTGAGAGAGGAAGAAGCATGCGAAATTTAATGGGCCCGCGCCCATTGATTTTCGAAAACTTTCCAATCGACCTAAAGTTCGTAACGATGCAACAGGGAGGAGAAGATATGAGAAAACATACGCGATTCGAGGATTGCGATTGAAGAACGGTAACGTTGAAAAATGTTTACCCATGATTTGCCGTGGGAAACGAATGGAGAAAGGCAGACCTATCCCTCCAACTTCTCCATATCTTGAGTACCTTGATTAGATGAGGGGATTCTAGCGGTATGAGGTACTGTGCGATGGACGGAGTGCTCTTATCAGCTGATAGCAAGATTTCCTCCTGCCACTTCTTATTTCTCTCACTTAATCCAATGGTAAAAAATAAGTATTAGTACACCCTCTAGAATGTGTCGTTGAATTGGTATACAGGTATTCCCACTCAAATGGTGAAATTCAAGGAACGTACCTTGAACTTTAGACTCGGATTTCTTTGCAAATGACTACGCATGGGGGCCATGTCGGCCTTGAAAATGGCATTTCGCACCAGCCGAAGCTGTTCGTGACCAAGCCAAATGTTTCTCAGAATAGTCCCAGATATTTAACACCGAAGACTCAAACCTTTCTTTTAATTTTCACTCAAATGATTTAACTCCATCAACTTAGGAGCCCTGGAATGTGACATATAGTTGGTTTTGTGAGAGTCATATGGCACCTGGAAGGAACGTGACTCCAAGGTGAAATCTGATTCTCCTGAAATATCCGGACATACATGTTTCGTGGAGGCCAGGTTAACAGTTATTGGTAGAAATCCATAAACACGTGAGATAATACTAGCAATATTTTGTTACTTGAGATGAGCATATAATAGAACGAGGGATGCTCATAGGTAAATAGTGTGATATGCTCAGGCCTGCTTTTCAGTAAAGATTCCAATCGCTGGGTAATTGAATCATTCATTTTCTTCCCACTTTGTTTGCCTAATATTTACTCGTGGGAGTGTTCAGGAGGATCTCCCCAAAAATAGAATTTCATTATATGCTACATGAAAGCCTTAAGATCCTGGTTGATGGAAGAACCGATGAATTTCAGCTTAGCCTCTTTCCGATGATAGTTGTATGCCTAGGGTAGATTTTTTTTTGTTGGAAAGTCAATCATCTCAAATCTCCAATAATCAAATTTTTTCTGAATGAAGTGAACCCTTCGTCACAAGCTCTATCGGAAGAAGGGTATCCCCGAGGCTAGGCCGCCAAGTCAAAGTCTTATCGAGGAAGCACTGACGGGAACAACTCGCAAAGCCTTTTCTTTGTTCTTTATTCACCTGTTTCACGCTAACCATTTTGGGTCGCAATTTCTTCCTTGATGTCAGGTACATGATTCACATAATTCTGCGTTATTTTCCTCCTCCCCGTTTTGGCGCGACGTCTTCACTTCCACCGGTGTTCCATCATGATCGCAACTGCACCTGGTACATCTAATGCAAGGGGCGCACTTTGCCATCTTGCATCAAAGTGAAATTTTGGTGCTGGATAGTGCCTCTGCGTTCATCGCTTTCGGTAGTTCGGGAAAGATTAGAAAACGAGATATAGCGCTGGAAGAGCCCCCCCGGGCTCGATCTCGATCTCGGGAAAAACAAATTATCAGCTAGGAAGAAGAATTCAACTAATACATTTCCCCATTTCAGAACAGCCATGTAATCATTAACATTGTATGGATACTCATGGAATATGAATAATGTGATTTTATTTAATGCAAGAGATTCTAAGTATATTTAATGACTATTTATTAGTTTAAGCATTTGAAACACAGTCTCTTTCATTCCACCAAGGAGAGGCCGATGGTCAAGATATTGGTCGTTGATATTCAGAAGTTGAGACAAGAAAAAATGTCACGTTCCCCATTGTATTCCACACTCGAGCCATCGGTAGTTCAGAGAGTAATCACCTACCAGCTCACATTTAGCAGGAGTTAATAGCAAGCCTTGCAGCAATGGACTTGTAGAAAACGTTTGAGAGAACGAGAATTTACGATGTTTTGCCATTGCTCATCGTTGCTTTCTCTCCTCCACCTCTCATTTCATTCAAAGAGAGAGAGGGAGAGAGACTCTGTATTTCAAGGATTAAATGTGACATTTCAGGCAGGTCGGAGTCAACATAATTCATTCGTTTGCATTAGCACCAATATTTGTTTCAATATTCCAATTAGCACTTTGGGGCCGCTTAGAAGTTGGATCTTTATCAGCTGCACCGATTGTAATAGAAGTAGCATCTTCATCACAACCTAAATACAAGTGGGACTAAACGATTTCGTAACCCTTCACATATAACCATTGAAGGTAGAGTGACGAGGGAATAAGCCAAAACCCACAATCTGCACAGTAATGTTGATGCAACGATGTAAGAGCATAGGAGATTCAACATCCATAATATTCCAAGTGGAATCCAAGTGGAAGAATATTGCCACATTGAATCGACATTGGCTCATCCTTGAAATGAGAGGGGTCTCGACTCTGTCCCTAAATGCAATGCGCATGCGCCATTTGGTTTGTTGTAGGTATGGCGTTGCAGTACACCTGGATCTTCATCATATCACGGTATTCGGTCCACGTGACAATTTCCTATATTATCGTCGCGGTATGAAAATCCTGGAATTTGCCCATATTGCCCTTGTTCATTACGTCACCACGATATGGAAACCCTCGGACACCGACGCCACACCAAGAACCATTTTTAATTTAAAATAAATTGTCAATTACCCTACTCATCTCCATTCACGGTGGCTTCCATAACCATGCCTTCCAGGAAGTCACAGGAGTGCAGTTAACACGGACTCAAGGACCAAGATCCGTAATTTTTATGGATTCGACTTGATCCTTGACTTATGCTCAGTGTGCCTAAGCCCTCATTACCGATTTCAGATGTGCGGAAATGCACAAGGAGAATCAAGTTCTTCTTCTCTGAGGATTTTTCCCCCGAGATTAAATATTTAAGTCATCTTGGCAACTTGAACCATGGTATCCTGCGGTCGTCTACCGGATTCAATCATTTGGGTTGAAACGAACGAATGTAATCCCTTGATTTCAATGGAAGGACGGAAAAAATTATATTTATTTCTCAAATATGATCCTCTGCATATAACCAGCAGTCAATCAAGAGGTTCAGGTAATTGGAGACTTTCTGTGGATCCATCAGCATCTGAATCTGTTCTGCCTTTGCCAATAAGTCTTTGATGTATGTGATTCTCTGGGTGTGACCGGGTCTGCCATTTCTTTCTTCTGAATTGATCATTACCTGCGAATATTCAATGACTCCCCCGGGAACGGGCCTCAATGCTATTTGGTGGAGCGTATGCAAACTTTCGCGTGCCTTGTTTATTGGATCCATCATGTTCACCGAATCCCCAATGAATACCTTAATGACTTCCTTCCTCAGCCCTTCCGGAGTTAACTTTTTACCAGTTGCTGCCTCATATTTCGCTCTCAACTCCCGAACTGTTCTCATCACCTCTTCCTCGTACGGTTCGAAGCGATAATTGCTTTTCACATGCTGGTCTAGTGGACAATAGTTTGGACAAACAAGACAGTGTGTCACTGCACTTTCCATCACCCAGATGCCCATCGCTTCACAACTCTTTTCCATATCGTGTTCCATGCAGGGATAATGGCAAGTGAAGTTGCATTCGAGGCAATTCACGGCCCATTCGTCAGGGCTTAGGTTCACTTTTTTATTTTCTGAGGGCTTGAAGGTGGATGTAATGTTCTCGCTTGCGTCAAATATCGATCCGTATTCTTCCAGAACTGCATGTTCTTTTATAAGTTGGTCCAACTTTCCCAAGCCTGTATCGAAAAATGAATGCATCCCGCAATCATGAATTGAATGATCTTGTATCTTGAATAATATTAGCCAAGGATTAGGGCAGATTTAAATCAAAATTTGCAAGGAAATCAATAGATGAAACAGGGCAGACAGTAGAATTGCAAAATGTTAGGTTTTTCTTGAAAAATTTAACAGTAAGTTATTGAAGTTATTGTCGGGTTACGTCATCGTGTTGCCCGCTCATTTTCGCCTTCTGACGTTTCACATGAGGATATATTTTTATATTTTCATTCCTACATCAAATATATATTGACGATCGTGACTGACTGACGCTAATTCTAACTATGTTCCAGAAAGGTTAGAAATCTAAAAATTGGTACACGTGTACCTTTTGAGATGCAGAGTTCAGAAAAAATCCTTTGGAGGTACGTGCCCTGGGGGTACAAATTTTTTGTGGAAACGTTTTTCTTCAATATATTTTGTGACAGATGAGTATGGCATTCAGAAAGATAACTAGATGTGCGGGGTTCTGTGGTGTTGCAGCAGCATATCGGACTGGCAATCAGAAGGGCAGTGTTCCATTCCCGGCCATTCCTTGGCTTTTTTTTTGCCTTCCATGTCTCGTTACTCATTCCCCCTCCATAAACATTATTTTTGCTTGAGTAAAACGGAGAGACATAGAATACTGAAACCTGGCATGGAGGTGCCTTACGAGATGATTTCATGAAAAATGCAAAATTTCAGATCCATGCCCGGCGGGGATATTTTTTGGTGCCAACATTTTTAAGAATTTTTTTTGTCCTAGCGTATTGAGCTGGTGTGGAATGATGAAACTTGGTATATAACTACCTATTGGGATGCTACAAAAAATTCACACTCTGGAAGTAAATGCCCTGGGGGCACTATTTTAAAAGAGAGATGTTTTCCGCTAATTTTTTGCATCAGTTAAAATGATGAACATGGAAAATTAAAACTTTGCTTGAATGTGACTAATGAGACAAGGAGTTAAATAAAAATTTTAAGTCTCGATATATCCCCTGAGGGAATTTTTTCGAAGTGCGATGTTTTGAAAAAACAATTTGGCTTATTATTTAAAAAATGCGTTTTTCCCCGAATTTTCTGATCCAGCAAAACAGAGGGCGCTAGAAAGTTTAAACTTGGCAAATAAATACCTGATGGATAGCTGAGTAGAGAAGAAAGTCTACTTTTATTATATTTGGAGGTTCGTGAGTAGCTGACTGAGTGTCATAAGTAGCTTCACATGCTGAGTTCAGGAAAAGTTCAACTTTGGTCATGCATGCCATAGGGGCAAACCTTTCGGGGAACATATTTTCAAATAGTTCTCTTTGCTTCAAATGGAGACACATGAAAAGCTGAAACTTGACATGAAACGTGACCGTTGACACACTGAGGTCAAATGTTAAACGTCAAATTAAAAAAAAAAAATTGGGGGGGTTCATATTTCTTGGGGATGTTAGGTTTTCAAATAATTTTTCATATCCTACCGAATCGGGTAGAAATAGAAAAGTAGCTGGCGCACCCATTACGAGGGTGATGTTGATTTAAGAAAAAATTAAACTTTTTTGTGCGTCTCCTCAGAGCACAGCTTTTGGGTGATTCTCTT
Organism: Darwinula stevensoni; assembly: GCA_905338385.1. Taxonomy (NCBI): domain Eukaryota; kingdom Metazoa; phylum Arthropoda; class Ostracoda; order Podocopida; family Darwinulidae; genus Darwinula; species Darwinula stevensoni. The sequence goes on along the minus strand of CAJPEV010002259.1, from coordinate 26,278 downwards.
TTCCAAATGCATTTTTTTCCTCCAGAAAAAAGGGGAAGCGTATGAGGGTGAAACTGGCTGGCTCAGTTCCCTGAGTTGACATGAGAGAAAAGTTTCTCTAAAACCCATCCGGGCACATTTTTCAGTCTAATTTTCCTTAATTTTTTTTGATCCAACGAAACAGAGACGAAAAATATAATCTTCCCTCAGAAGTATGTGTTTAATGGCTGAGTGCAGGAAAAATCCTACTTTTGAAATATGTGTCCTTAGCGTAGATTACTGGAGGGAAGAATTTCAAAATTTATTTTCCACCCTTACGAAAAGAGAGACTTGAAAAGACTTAAAGTTAGGCACACATAGAATGATGGAAGTAATGATTTTGATAAAAATGAAGTCTTTCGGCCCCATATGTCACATATATCAATTGGGACGTACTTTAAAACGTGTTTCCCATTTCACAAAAAAATGAATGAATTCATCACTATCCATGGTTATGAAGCGCCGAAGGCGCGACCACATCGAGTTCGTTTGCCCGAAGGGCAAACAAACTCGCTAGTATTGCTATATATACCTGTTCATTTTTTCTGTTTGGAAATCTTGGACCTCCGTGACACTGGTATAATATTTTAATTCATTTGTAGTAAACAATTGTCTGAATGAGTCTACTGAAATCATGGGGCGCTAAATCTCAGAAGTGTTAACGGGAAGCTTTCAAAGGTAAATTAACCATTACCAAAAAGGTAAATTAAATTGCCAATGAGCGTGACTTTTGGAATAGTAACCATAACTTTATTTCCTTACATTATTGTCTCATCCGTAGAAAAAAGACGGTGTCACGTAAAACTATCAATATTTTTGTGTGAGATAACAAGTTAGGATGACGTTGAAGTTATTAGTTCAAAGTCACACAGAGAGCATAAGTCAATTCGGTGACCATGTGGTCGACCTAAAAGAACGACGGGGATGAGGGGGAGATTGCATGTAATTGATATTAACCTAACGTAGATTTAAACCTCCTTTAACAGAGCAAAAGGAGGTCTGAAGGAGGTTTAAAGCTCCGTTAGGGTAAAGTCAATTTCATGCAATTCACCTGAGATCTTTAGCGCCGGGAGGCAATAAAGAGGCGAGGGGCAGATTGGTGGAATTGCCATGTGAAGTTGGCTATGTTGCTATTGCCAATGGAAGAAATTCATGTTTGCCATGCTAATATGGTAAAATGACTAAACCCTTGGTAAAGATGCCACGAGAGACTCATCCATTGCGAGAGGAAACACTCTTCACCACATGAAGGGATCGTGTTACATCATCCCAACGGTATGGCGCTTGCCTAACTCTCCTTTCGTTTTTTTGCGCATGTGGACCTATTATTATTATTATTATTAAACACACTGAATACAATTTTAAATTAACAAGGGACTTTAGCTTAATCCATGTCTTTTGCTATTACCAGAATATATTTTTTATGATCTCTCACCAGCAATGATTTGTGGCTGTATATCACGTAGAGCTGTCTGTAGGCGTCGTCGCTCCAATAAAACTTTGTTTGTCAGCATCAGACTGACTGATTTCGACTTCTGAAAGTCTTTGAAAAATGTGTGCATAAATTTCATGTTCATTTCCCAGTAAATCTGATTAAAATCAGCGTCGTAGTGATCAGGACAAACGAAGTGAGAACCATAATTGAACTTGTAATAGGTTCGATAAGGGATGTCTCCATCTTTGAGGGCTTCTAAGACTGGAAGACCTTGGAAGTCCGCGAATGTTGCTAGTACGTAAATATTGCCTTCCATATCCCTTCCAAACACTGACATCATGGAATCAAATAGGTACCTTTGTGTTTCCGAGAGTTTGGCCATAGTAGCCGGAACGACGAAGCCGATACCATGAAGTTGATCCACACCAACGTTCCCAACATTGGAGAAGAATTCTCGGATCTGGTCCCTCAATTCTTCATCGGCCATGATCCCATTTGTTTGTCCAAACCCAGGGGTATCGATAACAGTCAAGGTATAAGGCATAGCAAAGCCCGGCTGCCTGTGTAGGGTGTACACTGTGATCCATTGCGTCTGACTATGAGCTTGACTTCCTCCACTTTCGTGTTCTTCCACAATCACTTTGAAACGAAAGTCGTCTTCCCACTTCACTCCGTACACGTAATTCACCATCGCGTCGATGAAGGTACTCTTTCCTAATAGGGAGGGAGAGGGAATGCTTTTGACTGGAGTTCATACACAATAAAACCAGTAATATCTCAGAATGAGATGGGCAGAACCTGTTCCTGTGCCTCCGAGGAGCATTAACACCTTCCCCAGCCCGTCTTCGGATCCTCTTTCCCCGATCTCATATTTGGCTAATCGATTCTTTTTATCTTCCATCACCTTCTTCCGTGGGAGCTCATAGATAAAACCGTCAATGCCTTTGCAATTTTGCTTAATCTGAGCCAGTGTCCGCTTCCGCTCCAATTCACTCTACATATAGAAAAATTAGAAAATAATTTCAAAACAGATCGTTTTAAAAAGATTGAGTTGCATTAAAATGTGATTCATTTCTCCCAAAGGGTAAAATTCTCCAATCCTCAAGTCCTCCACTTTCGCAGGTAACCTCATTTGAGATGATAAAATGTAAGATAAAAGTCCTTCCATCTCCTTGGCTCTGTTAAAACACAGTAGTTGAAAACTATTCTGTTTTCAACTCCCATAATTACCAGCATAGAAGGATCAAGGTGACAAGAAAGCATCAGCACTTTGGGTAGAAAACGAATAATTCATTCACATCAGAATTTATCGTGGGTATTGATAAGAATGTTCCAATTGTGGGGTCAATTTATTGACAGTGGCCTACACTTGTATTAACTTCATGCCATGTGACCAAGGAGTATGCTGAATCATTGAAGAAAATTTACAAAATTCATAAGAATGAATGGACACCCTAATACTTCTGAGCCATCAAATATATTCTAGCTATCTTTTCCTAAAGCAACCCCTAAGTTTTCTCAAACCTATATTTCACACCCTTTCGCTGATGGAAATTGTATGGTATTCATTCACTTTAAAAAGACAAGTGCATTTTTTGAAAATGAAAATGAAAAATTTTCCTATATTCTTAATTTCAAGGACAAATTTTCCCGTTTGTGACAATAAAATGTAATGGCGCAAAACTAGGACGAACTTTGGATGTAGAGATTCAATTGAACAATTTTAACCGTGTCATGTTTGTGAGAATTGCACAGGTTAACAAGTATCCCGACTTCCATTTTGTCCCCAAGATCCACACAGTCAGCATTTTGTGTTAAACTGGAAATTTTGTAGGAAAGTTTGAACATTAGAAGAAATTATAAAGTATTACTTTACACTAGTACACAATAATTGTATATTCCCATTTTTCAAGGTTGATAAATTCCATGTTGGAACAATTTACATGCAGTTAATTTATCAATATTGCATGAAAGGGATTTGAATTTGGTAAAGGATTGGATTATGGGATTAGTTTTATGGACCTAGTTTTGGATTGTGTGATGGCATTTTTTAGTGATAAGTGTATAACATAATGAATAATACATGGAAAGGCACTCAGAACCAGAATATCATAATCAATAATCAATGGGCCACACTGACAAGTGTGACAAAAATCGCGTATTGCCGCCATTTTCGTCTGATTTTTATCATTTCGATAGAGAAAAAATTTATGATTCTGGAAACTAGAAATTGTCTAATTCGTTAACCTTGTTGCAAAATTCATGTACATTTTCATAATCTTCATCTTGTATTCAATAATTATGAGATATCGTTAATTCAATACTTAGTATGGACTGCGTCGTCTGAAAACGGTTCTACATTGAAGAAAGCAAATTTTCAAAAAATTCTGCGTCTCTTTTAAACTTTGAAGGAAATTCCACCATAGACATAGCATGCATAGGAGGAGGTATTTTCCTATCTCTTGCCTAAAGCGATATCTATAGCGGCCTTTTTGAGTGGGTGTTTAGGTGGTTAAACAAATACTTTGAGTAAAATGTATCACGGATATTTTGTCTTTCTCATTAATACGCTTTTAAAGTAACGACTGCAAAACTCACGACTGTAAAATCCTGATCTCCAGATGATGGGGCAGGAGAAACCTGAGTCGGCCGAAACATTTCTTCTTCTTCCCGTTCTCTCTTTCGTTTCGAAATCTCCTGTATGTTGGAGACCCAGTTCTTTCTCAGATGCAGTCCTTTCTCAGAAACGAAAAAAAGGAAGACTTTTTGTCACATCCAGGTCAATATCTTTCGTTTGGTTGGTCTCATTCCTCCAAAAACTTCCCAAGAGCGGCTACCCGGGGGGGGGGGAATACCGGATAGACTTTCACATCTCCCAAAAGCGAGGTTCAGTGATCTCAACAAACCCGGGGAGATGGAGGTTCAAATTTGCCAGATTGATTCTGTGTTGAGAGAGAAGGAAGTATGCCAAATTTCAATCACGTCGATGTTCTCAGAGAGGAACACGGGACGGTTGAATTTTGTCGCCTGAAGGGGTTGTAGAAATTTAATGGCCCATTGATTTTCGAAAAGTTTACAATCGACCTAAAGATCGTAACGATGCAACAGGGAGGACAGGATGTGAGAAAACATACGCTATTCGAGGATTGCGATTGAAGAACGGTAACGTTGAAAAATGTTCACTTATGATTTTCCATGGGAAACGAATGGAGAACGGCAGACTTATTCCTCCAACTTCTCCATATCTTGAGTACCTTGATTAGATGAGGGAATTCCAGCGGTATGAGGTACTGCGCGATGGACTGAGTGCTTCTCTTCAGTTGATAGCAGGATTTCCTCCTTCCAGTCTTTATTTCTCTCATTCAAGCCTATGGTACAACAACAAAAAATATTAGTTGGGACGAGTACCCTTTAATCGCGATCCAAGGATTGCGAAGTGAAATAGTGATGAAAAATGCTCACTTTAGATTTTTGCTGTGAGAAACGAATGGAGAACGACTGACTTATCCCTCCGATTTCTCCATATCTTGAGTACCTTGAAAGTAATTGAGGGGATTCCAGCGGTATGAAGTACTGCGCGATGGACGGAGTGCTCCTTATCAGCTGATACCAGGATTTCCTCCTGCCAGTCTCTATTTCTCTGTCAATCCTATGGTACAACAACAAAAAAAAATATTAGTTGGGACGAGAACCCTTTAACGGGTGTGCGCTTTCAGAGCGGTTTCTCGGTGATGGAGAAAACACTTGAAATGGTTTTAAGCTCACTTCATTTTCCTCTTATTTAATTTGCTTAATATTTAACACACAAGTCTCAAAACTTCCTGCAGATTTTCACTCGAATGATTAAAGTCCACGAACTAGGGAGTTCTGGAATGTGACATACAGCTGGTTTTGTGAGAACCATATGACCCTTTGGAAGGAACGTGACTCCAAGGTAAAGTCTGATTCTTTCGAAATGTCCGGACATGCATGTGCCATGGAAGTCGGATAAACTGTAGAAATCCATGAACACGTCAGATAATAATAATTTCATTGTTTGTGATATGCATATAATAGAACGAGAGATGCTCAGAGGTAAAAGTAGGATATGTCCAGGCCTGCTTTTTCACCAGGATTCCGATCGCTAGTCATTTGAATCCTTTAAGTGAGAATTTCGCCGAGCTGAAAGATAATAAAAAAACACAGATGCCACTGTTTACAACAGCATGGGTAATATCCTTAGAATAAGGTTATAGACGACATAAATATCATGCTCGCGTTGCGATAAGGATGGCACGGAGCGCTCGTCCGGCTTCGGTGGTGCAACGGCATCTCACCCGTCTGACGATCGGGATGCACCGGGTTCCATTCCCGGCCGGTCTCCCGCCTCGCTTTCGTCCTCTCTTGCCGTCCAAGCTCCCTCTGACTTCGGAGCCTCATGGCACTCTTCTTCTTTGAAGTCGGGAATACGAGTTTGATGAAAATCGATGTTGGACTCTTCAAATTTTATTTCTGCACGTTTCAAGCTGAATTGGAAGCTGACGTTTAGCTGTTTCTATTGCCATTTGAAAGGTTCCAGATGCTTTTTATGTGAATTGGCTTCTCAGTGCTCCAAATTTGTGTACGAAAATTTGTAAAATTTACCATTTTTGAGAAATTGGAACTGGTTATTTCATTGATATACCAGAATATAAATTAAAAAATCAGATTCTACATTGCCTCAGCTTTCATCAGAGTACAAAAACGCTTTCCTAGCCCACCCAGAACCAAAGAGAGAGATTTGATCCCAAAGGTCACATTTCCTCTTTGGCTGTAAGTTTGGGTCCGTATTTCTCGCGTTTATCCCTGATATGTTCATATTTTCCGAAATTCTTAGAGGCTACCATGCATAACTTTTTCCGGTAAATCGGAGTCACGAGCTTAACCACCCTTGACCACTTCAGCTGGAAAGACTCCTTAGTCGTCAGGTTATATGCGTCGGGACGAAAGGGATTCGGGCTCCCTCGGATCCGAGAGTGGCGCTCACCCTCCATGCTTCTCTCGCCATCACCCCCTTCATTTCCTGCTCTCAAGGATGCGCCATTTCAAGGGTGGACCGTATCAAGGGTGCTTTGTTTCAAGCGTGCGCCATTTCAAGGTTGCGCCGTTTCAAGGGTGCCTTGTTTCAAGCGTGCGCCATTTCAAGTGTGCGCCGTTTCAAGGGTGTGTCACCTTATTGGAGTAATTTTCTCTCAATGTTTTCGGGCTAATAGTCTCCACAATTTCCGGGCCAACGACATATTCTTTCAATTACGCCATTTGGAGTGTCTTATTGTTTGGGATTCTCTTTCCACGTATTTGGATCGGCAGCTTTCCCTTTGCCCTTTCCCCCTCTCACGCCTTCTTGGAGAGGATTTTCTCTGTCATTTGGAAGAAAGGGGGGGAAGATGCCACATTCACACGCCATTTCCCACCCTTTCAACTCACGGTCACGGTTGATAACGACTGAACGTGGTTGACATCTGCTAGAGCTGCATGGCACCAAGGGATGCATTCTTATGTCTCCAAGATGCATAATGCAGTAGGTGTGGTTTATCTTTTTTTTTCTATATATATTCACCACTGTGGGAAGTTGGTTGGGGCACGTGCGGTTTCCCAACAACGACCCAAAGTTGGCTCGACGAAGGGACAACGGGACACGCCCGACCGTAAGCCGACTCAAACCAACCACATGCCATCGATGGCCCGACGAAAATTTTTCGACTGGGACCCCGAGACACCTCGGCCGTGCAGGGACGCCGACGGTCGCACGGATCCCGAATAAACCCGAAATTTGACTTTGTGCCCGCACTAAAGCGTTTGTCGACTGGCCGAGATTTTGCGGTTGACGTCGCAGAGGTCAACAGGGTGAAAAGTAAAATCACTGCACAACATCCATGTTGTAGCACGAAACTTCGATTTTTTTTCCTAATGAACAAAAAATTGATGCGGGGGGGAGAAGGATTAATTCAAGTAATTTGCTTCATTTTTAACAGAGGAAAATGATGCCCGAGTTCAAATTGAGAGGAAATAAAACCTTCGCTTACCATTGCAGAGAATGCGCAGCTGGCTCAAGCACTTCAGGTAAAGAGTGGATTAATGCCGCACCAAAAAAAATTTGAAGTGAATTTTTAATCGGTGACAATTACAAGCGGAAGTCCCTTTGTCCTCTCGGAATTTCTTCACTTCAGGTGGATCAATTTCGACGCATCCCAGGTGGAATTCCGTCCTGGGAGTCTACCCGCTGGAGAAAAACCGGGAAAAAATTAATTAAGTAATTAATTGACTCCTGCAGACCTCATCCAAGAGAATTTTCAGACCGATTCCTCGAAATGCAAATGAATTTCATTAATAAGCTGAGCTGAGCGAATGACGTTCGCGTCAGCCGACCGGCTCATGCGATTCTCATACGTAAATGAGATGAGAGCATTTTCCTGGTATGACTCAGAACGGAAAAACTCTCATTGCTCAATTCCGAATATAGATAGAGAAACAAAAAAAAAGCAATTCCGATGGGAAATTTGACTGGTGAACTCCAGTCTCCCCGTGACGCCGGTGACATCCCTCTCGTGACGCCGGTGACATCCCTCTCGTGACGCAGGTGACATCCCTCTAGTGACGCAGGTGACATCCCTCTAGTGACGCCCTGTGGCTCCGAGGACACCATGAAAATATTTTCATAATGTCGACGCAAAATTAACCCGCTTACACCGGTAACTACCACGGTAACTGCCACGGTAACAGGTGCATGAGCATGATGAGAATGTTAATTAATGCCATTCATCAGAAAATTCATCATTAAGAATCAGACAACGTGAAACGATTGGAAATCCTGGAAAAATTTCCCGCAATTTCGGAATGAAAAAAATTTAGATGGTCAAAAATGCGCTTTAAGTTGCTTAAAGCAACTTAATGCCATTTCCTGGAAAAATCTGAAAGGTGATTCACTTTTCAAGCGAATCCGGATTTTTATCAGTTCTGGGAACTGGAACATTATGGCGAAAAAAAAAATTTTTTCTCCTTTTTAAGCCCAGGTGCGATGAATCCGCGCCTTATTCGCATCGCCATTTCCTTCCCTGGTGTTAAGCATAAAACAGCAACTTTTTTTTGCGGGCATTGCTGTTTCGAGTTTTTTTTTCGAGATTTCGCTTGAACCTTCTCGATGGCCAGAGTGAGTTCGTCCCAATCGATCGTTCAGCCGTTTCGGCCATTTTTGGCCATTTTTGGCCAAGTGCCTCAAACGCAATCGATCCCTTGACCTAAACTTCAAAATTTATTTCATCAATGTGGCATGAGATTCTGCTTCAAATTCTGCAATTATTAATTGCGTTAATTAATTAGGTAAGTGATTATTCCCAATTTATTACCAAGAGTCATTGGAGCGACGCATCAAAAATAAAAAAACCAACTTGTTCACTCCGTTCGTGATACCGAGAAGATCCACGCCAATTTACAGTTGACGCCACATTGAAATTTCCCCCGGAACAGGTCGTCGCATCGGCCGTCTTCCTCCTCGGAGTCGGCTGCCTCCTCGGAGCATCGGCACAGGAGTGCGGCGGCGAGCTGACGGACCCCTTCGGCTCCATCGCGTCGCCCCGGTACCCGGATCCCTACCCGCCGGGCTCCAACTGCCACTGGGAAATACAGGTAGGTGGGGATGCTGTCGTTATTGACATTTTTACAAAGGACCGGACAAATTGCTCTTGATAGCAGCCAGGGTTCTCATCTCCAACGCGCCATCTAATGCCTGGATTAGAGGGTGAATTAGATGCCTTCTAATGCCTGGATTAGAGGGTGAATTAGATGCCTTCTAATGCCTGGATTAACGATAATTCTTTTTGAGGGTTCCCAGAAGCCCGAATCTATCCAAGGCTAATGCTGCATAAAATTCATCTAGGCGAAGTCGACCTAATGCTCATTTGCAAAATCGTTGGTATGGTCTTGCAAAGGTCGGTAAGATATCCAGATTACTCAGCAACTCACAGCTTCTGAGCTTGCTTCTGAGGGTGGGATGCGATTTGGCAGCTCACGTGACGCTTTGACCTGCGAAAACTGGTTGAACTACTCATCTAAAAAAATAATAACGGCAAGTCCCTCGCTGTCAATAGGTCTTGTATTCAGATAGAAGTAGGTCAAGGCTTCCCAAGGCTTTCCCAGACGGGAAAGCAGGTCTAACTTCTTTCCCGTCTGGGCCGCATGCGCGGTCACGTCGCCGCGTATTCAAAATCGGGATCGGCAGAGAGGGGCATCCCATTCGTGCTGAACTATTCAGCGCGACTTCACCGGGACGGCGTCGCTCAGGCGAATGGCGAGCGGGTTGGGTCCACCCCCATGGCGATGAGAAATGGAGGATTCGTCAGCTCGGGGTCGGGGCCGGATTGGCGGTTGAGGTCGGCGTCGTCTGCTCGTAGGGTTTCTGATTGGTTGGGGTCAATTGTGGATACTTCCGCTGGTGGCTGGGAAGGACGAGAGCAGGAAAACCAGAGGTTTCAACAGTGTTCCGGTTTGTCGCTCATGGGGGATGAGCGGACCGACGGCATGTTCATAATTTTTCGTGTTATGTAGGAGTCCCCACGTGTGATATGTGAGGAAATGTGTGCTAACTGTCACCCGAGATTCTTTCGAGGAAGGTGGTTTTTACAGAGCCTGGAAAGTGCCATTTGTTAAGAGTAACACATTGCTCGCGGAAGCATGAATCTTGTTCTTCAGAGCGAGAAAGAGCAGATGGTTCCTGTAGACTAGTGGGATTTCTCACTTTAAAGTTTCAAGATCAGTGACATTTTCAGTGACATCATTTCTTTCTTCTTCTTGTATAGCTTGAACCAGCTATTTCAATAGGTTGTTCAACCCTTTTCGCAATCAGAGCGTACAGTATACACAGCTGGCAAAAATGTTCATACTCCTGCATAGCTTATTCTCTCCTATGCACTCACCCTAAGAAGTCGTCCACCTGCATCCACCAGGTCTGAGCGGCAGGCGGATTTGGAACGAAGTGGATGTCCCACTAGTAGGAAACTTACCTGACCTTCCCTAATGTGTATTTGGAATCAGGTGGAGTTGTTTCTCTTGTGTGGCTTTGCAACCTGTTGAAAATCCCTTCAATTGGTGAATTTCCACCAAAAGGAATTGTCCACTTGGTGCCAAATCTTCCTGGGAGGTGGACGTTTGCTAAGGAAAGCTACTGTTAAGAAAGTGTACCCACAGCCGGGAGTGGGATCTCGTTCATTAGCGCTGAAAAAGTGGACCAAACGGATGCATCAGCTATTTTGAGCTGCACTTGAAACACGCTTGTGTGCAATGGCACGCTTTATGCAATCAGCTGTGATTTCGCAATGCATTCGCCAAACAGGGAATATAATCATGAACTCCTTTTTCCTCGTCCTAGGCCCCACCGACTCGAAAGATCTACCTGAGTTTCGACGATTTTTTCCTGGAGAGTTCAGTCGATTGCTTTCCGGGCGATTACCTTACTGTGACGGATCCCGAGGGAGACTCTTTCATCTTGTGCGGCCAAGATCATCCCAAGATCATCGAATCGGTCGGGAACGTCCTCTACATCAACTTCGTCTCCGACGCCGACGACGAACGCGGATTCGGATTCAGGCTGACTTACGTCAACGTTTCGAAATGCGAAGATGGTTGGGCAGAGTTTGGAGAGCATTGCTATTTCTTCTCCGAAGTGGCCATGAACTTCACGGATTCCCAGGCAGACTGCGAGGCCAGGAACGCCCAACTGGCTAGCATCCACTCACGGGAGGAGCAGCTCTTCGTCCAGCGGCACTCGAGGAAAGGGACGCTTCGAATTGGAGCCATTGGCATGATAAGCGAGGGAGACGTTCCATACAGCTTCGAGTTCGTGGACGGCTCGCCCGCCGACTACGACAATTTGTGGCAGCCGGTTGAACAATCCCCCCTTAAATGCTCTGTATTGATCAATTATACGTGTGGGCTCCACCTGGCTCCGGATCGCTGGGTGAACCGCGATTGCTCAGAAAACAAACCGGTGGTGTGCAAGTCCCTTGAAGCTCATAGCGGGGAATGGAGATGTTATGGTGATCTCGTATGTTTCCACGTCTCGCCGCGATCGTTCAATTTCCAGGAAGCGAGGAGTTATTGTCTGGAATTTCCTGAAACTGATATTCTCGTTATACTAGTAGAAGAACAGGATCCGTTGGCTTACTTTTTTGAAGGCATAACTCCTCCAGAAAGCAACGAGATCTGGATCGGACTTCAGCGTCCAGTCTCCGGCGACTGGGAATGGGTGGACGGATCCCCGTGGAACGTGGACCGGTGGGAGGCGGGCCATCCCACCGCAAGCGGCGGGGACTGCGCCGCCGCCTCCACTTCGTCCTGGGACGATCAAGGTATGCATGTACCCCTGCCGTTCGTCTGCAAGAAGCTGCCCTGAGCCATCCCTTCTGGTGACATTTTTCCTGTTTCTTTGTGCGAACTAAACTTCCTTTTGAGAACGTGGAACTTGTTCTACACTCTTAGAAAACTCCGAGCTTTTAGGAAGTAAAAACTGAGCACTATGTAAGCTATTTCAAATGTACTCTTTTTTTACTCACCAAATGCTCCCTCATCGCTCGTATTGAAGTGAACATCTTGATGTTCTTCGCCTGGCCACTAGATGGGGGTAAGGGTCTTGCTTTTCGCACAGTACACAAATGTTCCCTCCTCTCTTTCACTGGAATCGTCCCTTGCAGGATTGTTTTGGATCTCGACATGTGTCTCGCCTGGTTTCATTATGGGAATCAATAAACACGGAATTTCCATCATTTGTTATTCACATATTCAAGACAGATTCATAGAGCCCATGCCATAAACAAGCTCATATTCCTGACGAGAAACCTTTCGAAACTCAGAAAAGGGGGATACTCATACAAAGGGGGCGTCCATGAACTCGACCCCTACCGCTTCTTCGACTTGATGAGAGAATGAGGAAATGAAGGACTGATGTCGCGGACACTTCATGGTACCGTAAAAGGTGCTCCATCTTCTGACACGTACTGTAATCGGTACCGTGAAAGGTAGGTCAATGCCTGCACTGTGCGAAAGCGACAAAAAGTATAAATGAGGATTTGCGTATTTGCATGACATCCCAATCTCTTTCTGAGGGGAGCGGTTTTACTCATGGAGGAGGAGAGTAACGTTACTCCTTGGTGATGGAGCAAATTCGCTCCTTTCCCAGAGTGAAAGGGGAGTGAATTTGGAGTTAGCGATTTTACTCTTTTTTTTTTAATAGGAAAATCGCTCCCCCTTTCCCAAGAATGTACGTTAGTCTGTTCAAGGAAATGGAATATGTTTGCGAGGTTTTTTTTTACATTTAAATCAGAGCTGAAAGTGTTCAAGCTTTTTCAAGTCTGTCGTGCAAATAAATTTCAAATGTCCCCTAGGGGGGGGGGGGGGCAAACCCCGATACCTTGCACTCGGTGGATACTCTCTGTGTGTTTCGAGAAGCTTTCCCCGTGCATCTGCCTCCCACGCCCTTTTGTGGAGGATTTTCTCGGTCGTCTCGATGAAAGGACGGGAAAACGGCCCCTTTTCACGCACGATTCCCCACCCTTTCGACTCAAGTTCACGGTTGGAAACGGCCGACATTCCGCCGCTTTCCGCCGTCTCGCCGTTCGTTGCGGAAGCATGAGATTTGAAAAAAAAAAAAACGCGCGCAATCAATGGCAAAGGTCGGGTGGAGATGATGCCATCGCACGGGAGGGAGCTCGAGAAAAAAGGGCTTAACCTCATGCCATTAAGCACTCATGCCATTAAGCACTCATGCCATTAGACTCGCATGCCATTTTCGCCACCATGTCTTTCCCTCCTTTTCAAGTTCGTGGAAGGAAAAATCGGATTCAGAAACGAATGAAGGACGAAGGAGCCGAATGTCCTGGTTGCCAGCGTTTCCGGCTAATTTTAATGAACTGGGAAATTCAGTTTCAAAACTCATCGCGATGCGGAAGAGAAAGGCGGATCTTCGATCGCCGATTCCGCGATCTCGGCGACGCGGAAATCCCGTTTCGGCTTCGGCGGGGCGCCTCGACCTCGACCTCCCTGCCGTCTAGTCTCGACGGAGAACACTAGAGTTTCTGCCATTCTCCAGCAGATGTCCGTAGTGAGCAAACGGCGCCGATTTTCCTGAAAGCGCAAAATCGCAGCGTATCTTCGAGTATTAAAATTGGATTTTAATATTTAAAATAAATTGTGTTGGAGAAATGCACATAAATTCACGTTATTTTCTAATTCAGAATTTCACTTCATACTTTACCTCATAAACGCAATAAAAACGCACATTGACCTGAAGTTGAAGAAAAATTCAAGATGTAGATGAAAAGGAAAATTGAAATGAAAAGGTTGGAATATGCTAAAATGTGGAATAAAAAATATGAAACTAAATGAAAACTAAATGCAGCTCAGCCTCCAAGAAAGGGGGTCGAAATGTCTGTGAGACGTTCCGACTGAAAAGGTGAGTCAAAGGGAAAGGAGTCGCACGGAGAGGGGCGTTGACCTGTGCCATCGCCGCATGCGCTTCCTGGATGTGCCGTGCTTCCTGGATGTGCCGCGCTTCCTGGAATTTGCCGTGCTTCCTGGATGTGCCGCGCTTCCTGGAATTTGCCGTGCTTCCTGGATGTGCCGTGCTTCCTGGATGTGCCGTGCCTTCGTAACAGGAGGATGAGAAAGATCCGAAAGTTTTCGTTTTGAATTGAGAGGGAACGCGTCGGCAGACGAAAATGCACGTGATCGCAGTCCATGCCAGACGATAAGGGGTGTCGATAAGGGGTGTCGCAATCCGGAGGATCCGGAGGACGATCTGTCAGGGTGGGAACCGGCGCATATCCGCGGCAGATATTCTGCATTTTCCTTCAGGTGTTGCGGTTCAAATTTTTGCAATTCTCTTTTCCTGCCGTTTTTCCTTCTTTCGTGCTGTGACCATAGAGAGTGTATAGAGGGGCCTCCCCTCTGGCGCAAGGCGCTGCACCCTTCTAGGTGCGGCCGCCATCTTACCGAAGTCACGCGAGCAAGGAGTTCATAGCAGACACATGGAGAGGGGGAGGGCAAAAGAGGCAACTTGCCTCGAGCTATATGCCTGGGGACCTCCTTGCCGGGACCCAACCGATCACGCTATTCATTCCCACGTGCGAGACCTTATCGAGATGGCGGAAGCACTTGTAAGACTCGAGGCAGCGAAGGCTTCTCCAGAGACATCTATATGCACTCTATGGTTGACAGGTCGAAGTCACGTGACCGATGGTCAACCGTCGGTTCCCGAGTCACACGGGACCGTTCTCGAGGACGTTCAACATGAGTTTTTAGAGATTCTGGTCGGTCGCTCGGTCAAGGTGCCGATTATTCAAGGACTTTCGTTGAAGGCCGAAGAGACGCCTTGCTTCAAGCGATAATCCATCTGGGAGTGGAGGGTACAAAGTTCCGCAAAACGGACGCCAGATGACGCCAAAGTATCCGCTGTAGCGTGTCGATGCCTGATGCATCTGGATTCAGTCCGCACCGCTTTCCGCACGGTTCCCGATCTCTCTTCACAGACCACAGTAGGAGACATTCGAATTTCTGAAAAAATCGGTCTAAAGAGGCAACTCAGGAATTGGAGTCTCCTGAAAACTCCGGCTCGGAGGATGACGGGAGGATCCTTCAACTCGAAACAGACTGTGCGATGAAAGTAACGGAAAGGTCGATTCCAAGATGTTCTTCTCTGGAAGGATGAAGCTTTCTTTTAACGTTATGGTGTTCCGTAGGGAAATTCGCTTCACGTCCTGGAACATTCTGAGAATGGATTATTTGAACCGTTCTTGCTGGAATCGCTCTAAAAGCGATTCCAGCCATCTCTTTGGCTTCTAGTCGAGTGAGTTCGTGCAAAGCGAAGCCACGGGTTTCTGTTGGGCTATGAGCCCAGCTGCTTCTTCTCTCCCATCTACCTACCTAATTACCTACCTACCTATCTCGAGCAGCGTCTCTGCCCAACATGGCTGCAAGCTTTGTTCTCGTCTTCGCAGTCCTCTCTGAGTTTCGGAAAGGTCCGGCTCGTGTTGTATCGGATTCGAGAAACTGGCATTATATATATGACATAAATCGGTTCACCGGGTGGCCGAGTCATGTGTACGTGTCTCAGGAGCTCCTCAAAGAATTCCTGAAAAGCGGAAGACGCTCCTCGCTCCCATTTCATCCGATAACGCAGCAACCCTATTTCTGCGGACGCGGCGAGGGTGCACACGACATTCCTGCCTCCTCGGGCACGTGCCTCTCTCCTCGCCGGATGTCCGAACGCCCTTGGGATCTTCGGGTCCACACGGCCGGTTTCATCGAGATGCAACGAAAGCATCCCAACGCCTTTGTAGGTGAAATGATTTTCTAATATCGGATAAGTCATGCCATCACAGAAAGAGGTATTTCTTGATTGATTCCTGAATGCAAACCTTCATCCAGCATCCCTCTCGCATATTCCTTCCCATCTTCAATAATACAAGGAAGATTTCTCTGTTTTGGCCCATCTATCACAAGGAAAGCATCTGCAATTACCAGTGCTTTTGCTACTGTACCCTATTTGCGGCTCTTCGGGGAGTCTGGAGCGCGGTTTCGTAGTTGCCATTTCACCTAAAGGGACTGCTGGATTTTCCTGGACGACTTCGATTAGCTCATCGATCACTCCACGGTCGAAGTTCCAGTAATTTCCACCGCATTTCGGTTGAACTCGCTCATCGCATACATCAAGCCGAATCGACTTAAAAATGCATTCTCAGCTTCGCAGAAAGTTTTCGACAGAGTCTGAAGATCGACCTTTACAGCACTGCTGTTCCAGATGAGCTTCGATGGAGCCGGACCCCAAGATGACTTCAATGAACTCTGCGCAGGACCTTTGATGAGCACTAATAATTCTCTATCGATGAGTTTGGCGCACTTTTTTGGCGCACTAACCTCGATATCGTCTAGCAGTGTTTCCATCTTCCACGGACCGCTTGAATAACGCGGAATATTCAAAGTTTTACACTCCGCGCAGCAAGTCTTCCTGGTAGGGCGTGTCCATGCTCGTTTCACAGCTTGGGAGAATCTAATACAGTGATTTTACGCTCAATTCGTACTAATTTTTAGCATAGGCTCTGACTTCCGGAGTAAATAAAATATTTTCAACTTTAATTAACGTTGAATATAATGCGATTGAAAGTATTAATAAATGACCCACAGCGACGGAGAAGAACGAGTTCGTCATTTTGATCCCAAGGGCGTTCGGACATCCGGCGAGGAGAGAGGCACGCCCCCTAGGAGGCAGGAATGTCGTGTGCACCCTCGCCGCGTTAATAGAAATAGGGTTGCTGCGTTATCGGATGAAATGGGAGCGTGGAGCGTCTTCCGCTTTCGCGGCTCGGATGGGGAGGCATCCGCTCTTCCCTTCTCTGTGTTCTCTCTTGCGCTGCCCGATGCCGTCGGGAAAAGATGCAATATTGGAATGAATGATGTTATACATTTATTGCACTCCTTTCCGTCTTCTAGATTCGTTTTGCGATTGAAGTGGAAGTGGAAAAATGAACTTAAGAATGAAACTTCCTGAAATATCCATTTCCATTTCCCCAGGGCTTTAGCGTAATATTCCGAGTTCTAATTTCGGGTCCCATCGACAAACCAGTGCCTTGAGAAAGGCAGGAGGGAGCAATTCCACATCCTGAGGAAGGCAATTCCACATCCCGGCAGACGAAACTCAGCACCTGCAAGACCTTGTATTTTTCGAAACGGATTTCCTAAACGAAAATCTATGGCATACGCAGGCAATATCAAATCATGAAATTATGCGCCGTGAGCCCTAATTACTAATTAGAGCACCAACTACTCTGCGACTAGGATTCTGAATGGTTTTCCTGTTCGACGCCATTCTTTTCTTTTTTTATTCCAGCGATTCCATTTCTTTCAGAGGTTTATCGCGAGACGCGGGTTATCGTGGGACATGCCCAAATGCGCCCCACTTGTTTGCCTACCCCCTACTGGCAATAAGCAAGGATGTCGCAACGTGGATCCTTCCGAAGGACTGCAGCGGATCCGGCTTGTGGGAACTGGGGCACCGGGACCGAGCGGAAAAGCCGCCCGAGACCCATCGAGGCACCGACACGGGACGGCCGACACCTGCGGCGTCTGCCTAGCCGTTGCCAGTTTCTTTCCTGGTGTCCAGCGGAAGTTCAGGGGATAGCCGTCTCGTCTGCATTAGTTTTTTTTTTCCAGTTTCGTTTTCAGTCCAGACAAATGACCGGAGTGAGTTCCGTTCCGCCTCTCAACGTTCTAATTGGATAATTAATTTCCAATCTCGGTTGATAACACATTGCTGATTTCAGAAAAAGTGATTATCTATCGTAACTATCTGATCTGATCGTAACAATGATCAGCAATTATAGAAGGGATTTTAGCGCCATTCAGCCTTTGGCGCTTCTCATTTCCTGACCGGCCGAACCCAAAGAGGCCATGATTTATGTCAATAAAAATTTTTCCTGCAATTGCCAAACCATGAGGCACGATGGGAAATTGAGACTCATCGTCCCAGGCTCGGCGATCGCATCTCCATTCTCCAGACGCAACCGGATGACAAACCGAACCCTGATGAAACAGATCTAAGCCTCCTGCAATAGGCTAAATAAAAATAAATATTTAATATTTATTAATATGTAATAATTAAACTTTCCCACGGTGCAGGTCGGTGCACTGGCTGCCCTCCTGGGAGCGAGCTGCCTCCTCTTCGCCAGCAGCCTCGCGAGAGCCAGCCCCCCTCAAGCCGATCCCCTCCTCGCGGCATCTGCGCCCCTGCAGGAATGCGGCGGCGAGCTGACTGACTCCTTCGGCACCATCTCGTCGCCCGGGTTCCCGGATTCGTACCCGCCGGGCTCCAACTGCCACTGGGAGATACAGGTCGGTGAGGGTGCCAGGTCGACTCGTTTTCCTTGCAGGTCCGGGAATGATTCCGTGGGTGTAGAGGGTGAATTTGAGTTTTTTTTTTTGGTTTGAGGCTGCAGATTCTCGAGTGATCGAATCCGAATACTTCTTGGTCTTGAATTGTCAAACTTTTTTTTTCCGCTTAATTTTCTTCAATGTATTCGAACACAGACCGAACTCTACCCTGGCTTCTACCCTTTCTTGACATCAGCTTTCATTAATCAAATGCGCAGACTGGAACTGAAGGGATTACTTTTTTTTCGAAAAGCTTTTCGACCGTGCTCATCGTCGAGAATCCTCTTAAATTCGAAAGTTTCAACCTCGGCTTCGAATAGGGGGCAGTTCCATGTTTTGTTCCACTTGTTTGAAGTTTTCCTCTCTAGACAGCAGCAGCTACTCACACCGTGTCTGCTTGCTTGTATGGTTTGGCTTTTATTAGTCAGAAACGCTATTATGCAGCATGGGATGCGTGCTTCATGTCTCTCAGGCAATAAATATATAAAATTTAAGAAACAGAATATTTATGAAGTTTTTTATTGGATGCAGTAGGATGGGGGTCGAAAGATAATGTCAATTAATCATTCTTTTTACCTTTCTATTCAAATACCTCCGCAAATTTGACTGAGTTTGATCCCGCAACATGCAATTTTAGCTCTAATCCAGTGCTGGATTTGATCCAGCTGTCATCGACGAATCCTCTGGTAGGGATATGCGGCGGATTGGTCGATGAGATCGGCGTCGTCTGCTCGCGCTGGTCTCTCATTGGCTCGAAAGTGCCGCCTGCGGCTCCAATCCGGAGGTCGGATGGTAGGGGAGGGAAGGTATAAAAGGCGATGGAGGTTCCGCATCGCTGCAGTCGGAGGTCTCCCTCGAGGAGGCGCACACCGAGAGCAAGGGCCCTGCGTTTTCGCGGTGGATTCTGGAAACTCGGTCGACTGCGATTTCGTTCGAGGAACGTCTGAATGAAATTCCCATCGGGAAGCCTGCATTTCGTGCCTGAGAACGAGCAGATGGTTCCTCCAGTCTCGAGGGAATTCTCGTATCACTGCTGAAAGAAGAGCATCATTTTTCCGTCTCTATTTCTTCCTACGCAATAACACCAATAATGGAATTATCGATGGCAGGGCACTGATGCACGCGACTCGAGCGAGGATCGCTCAGAGAGTTCGTTTATGCAGCGAACCTGGTGATACCAGCGAGTTTAAACACAGAATGCACCTTGCGAGTTAATAGGTGACCCCGTCGTTATTTCCATGGTGTTAATATATGGAACATATTGGGATAACGATTTTTAATTATTGATGTACACCAAATAACACACTGCCTGAAACAAATTTGACAACTTCACGTTTTGTAATTGAAAACATCCGGAGGTCGTATACGACCCTGTATGTATGTTTAAGTCGCAAAACGTTACGTATGCTTTCCAGGAATGGTGAATTTATTCTCGCGCAAAGCTACCCCCAAGAGCTTCCAATATGCTTAATTGTAATGTAGAATCTGCCAATCTCAACCAACGGAATTTCGTTGTTTCGTGCCGAAAAGCTGAGATCGACGAAATTTCAGGCAAATTTCTGAGAGATTGCTCAGTTAAATTAACCGGCAGCTTTCCCGTGGGTTTGACGCAAAGCAAATACGATTATGAGAAATTTAATTTGTTCTCTCATCCAGGCGCCGCGCACTCGGAGCATCCATCTGATTTTCGACGAGTTCCTCTTAGAGGAAACGCCGGGCTGCGTTCAGGGCGATTACCTATCCATCACGGATCCCGAGGGAGAATCCTACATATTCTGCGGGCAGGAGCATCCCTGGATCATCGAGTCGGTCGGGGACATTCTCCAAATCACCTTCGTGTCAGATAACGACGACGAGGAAGGATTCAGATTCAGTCTGACCTACGTCACCGTTTCGAAATGCGAAGAAGGCTGGGTGGAGTTCGGCGAGCATTGCTATTTCTTCTCGGAAGAGGAGATGACCTACGTCGGCGCCGAGGCAGACTGCGTGGACAGGAACGCCACGCTGGCTAGCATCCACTCGCGAGGAGAGCAGCTCTTCGTCCAGGAACACGCGCGGAGGGGGACGCTGCGAATCGGAGCGACCACCACTGGAGGTCTGGGGGAAGATCCGTTCAGCTTTGAGTTCACGGACGGCTCGGCCAACGACTTCCACAACATGTGGGAGTCCGGGGGCGAGCAGGACTCGCCGCTCGAATGCACCTTGGATTACTGCGGGATCCACATGATTCCGGATCGATGGGTGAGCCGGAGCTGCTCGGAAAACAAGCCGGTGGTGTGCGAGTCCACCGAATCCCACAGCGGGACCTGGACCTGTTGGCCCGGTCCCGTGTGCTTCCACGTCTCGCCGCGACCCGTCTCCTTCGACGAAGCCCGGACGTACTGCCAAGATTTTCCCGGAGCCGACATTCTCGTCATCGCAGACGAAGAGAAACTCCTCTGGACCGCCATGACGTTCTACCTCTCCGTGCCGCAGAGCAACGAGGTGTGGATCGGACTGCGGCTCCGGGGCTCCGGCGACTGGGAGTGGCTGGACGGCACCCCGTTGACCCTGGACCGGTGGGAGCAGGGTCACCCGACCGTCGGCACGGAGTGTGCCGCCGCCGCCACTTCGTCCTGGTACACCGACAATCCCACTTCCTTTCGCTCGTCGTACGTCTGCAAGAAGTCGCCCTGAATTCGCCGACGGAACGTCGGAACGAGATCCATGTGGAATTCTTGAAGACGATTAATAAAGGTTTTTGATGAATGCCTCTCGATCGGGAGCTTCGAGGTCGGTGGCAATTACGTACGATCCACGTTAATATGCTCTGATGGTGAATGAAAGCAAGGGATTTCTTCCTACATTTCTTCCGTCGATCTGCATCGTGTACACTTCAAAGCGAAAACGTACAATAAGGCACGTATTTTGTACGTTACGATGTAGAAACGTTTGCCATAGGATGCGTTCGTCGAAAAATGTACCAAGCAAAATAAGGTGGAAATGCGTATCCTTCTCATCTCTATTCATTCGATCACGAATGTTTCCTTTTAGACTCCCATCGGTCCCGCGTTTCGGGCTTAAGCGCCTTTCAATCCAAACTCCCAGCTCTGAAGCGAGCATTTAACGACAGACGGTGACAGCTCGGCGACGAGCTTCGAGGCGCTGGCTGTCTCAGGGCTGTCTCACGAACATCGTGGACGCAGGAAAACACAGTCGAAAACTACTGTAAAGACGATCTTTGGAGTTTTTCGAAACTTAACTGCTCGTTTTTCTAGGAGTAAAAATTGTTAGTTTACACACATCCGTCCTCGTTTAAAACTCCAGCATGTAAAATTTTTCAGATCGACCGATTGCCATCGAAACATGATAATCATATTTTTTTAGCAAATGTTGCTTCACAAGTATCACGATGAGAAGAATTTCGGGGAAGGAATAAAACTCTTCCCTAAGGTCCGGCGCGTCACGACTCGAGTCGGAACGCTCGGGGGAACACAACCGCCATCTTACGCCTATTTTGAGTACTGCTCCGGATGAGGACCGTAAGGACACTCCCACTTTTTGATGGGAAGAGAAATAAGGAAGGGGGATGTTTCCGGTCTGCCTCTGGGCAGCCGGTGTAGGACGCGATTCTGACTACCCCGTAGAAAAGGCCTACCGTAGTGAAATTTGTGTACGCTGAAACCACTACCATAGTAAAAATGGTGACCGCCGATTCACTACCGTAGTAAAATCCGCGTAGGCAGGACTCACTATTGTCACGCGAAAATGACTCCTGTAAGCTCACTATGTTCGTAATGGGCTGTGCGTTCGTTGTACCATCTCCTTTCCAGCCATGCCTCCAGGGTCTGGGTAGGAGATTACCAATTCCCTGAAACCTTGACCTGACCTGTTTGGTACTTATCGGTACAGGAATTGAAGCATGAAAGGACGGGGTTAAAGAGCACAGTTCACCAGTTCTGTGGTTTCCTCGTGAAATATACTTGTCTCTGAAGAAATGGCCGATTATAGTTACGAATCGATCGAACGTACCTTATTCATGGGTAGTGCGCCTCATCCGTGAAGAACAGCCCTGCAGCGAAGTCCAACCTGAGGCGAAAAGCACCGACCTTTTGCCTGATCGGTGGAGTTTTGCATGAGAAGGGGAAGGTCAGCGGTGGAGGCGAGTGCTTTTTCCCGTTTGCCGTACAAGCGCACGGCAGCAATTTGAAGCGCTGGGATGGAAGGAGTGAAGATGCGAGTGCATCCCCGATCCGAGTGCGAGGAACAGAATGCGAATGTCAGGCTCCAGTGTAAAACCATTTGAAAAAAAATTAATGAACTTAGCTGATGTCACAGGAATAAAATATGCGAAAATGCATTTGTTCGGAGAGGAGTTATTTTTGCGTGGAAGTAGTAACATTCGCGTACACTGATATAATTACCTAGTAGAATTGGCGGTCGCAAAAACCACTATGGTAGTTAAGTCTGCTGCGAAAAATTGACTACGGTAGTCACGATTGCGTACGCAAGAAACACTACCGTAGTCGGTTTTGACACGAGTCAGATTCGCATACTACACCGGCGGCACTTAAATGTTCGCTGTCTTGTTCGCTGTCTCGAGGGAAATCGGCTCCGTTGGCCCTACGGCGGGTCACAGGGGCGGAAAAATGTATTTTCTCTCGTTTCTCGGGGAGGGACGGCTTCCGGGAATCCAACTGTGATTAACCGAAAATATCAAGTCATGCAAATGCAAAAAAAAATTATTTTTCGCGTTCCAGAGATTGGCGGAACTCCTGAGTCCCTCTTATCTCTTTTCCAATTTTTTTTCCTTTAATTTTTTTCTTGGGGGGGAGGGGGGGGGGTTCCTCACGTTTCGTTGCGGATGGTTTAATGAGAGAAATTCCTTTTTGCATCTTTTATGGACTGCATTTTATGAATTGAAAAAATTCAGGACTGAGAGGGTGAAAACGATCATCTTCCTGTCCCTGTCTCGTCCCAATTTTTTTTTGCCAATTTTTTTTGCAATTTTTTTTGCCAATTTTTTTTGCCAATTTTTTTTTTGCGATCTCGTGACCCTTCGCGCCCGAGCAAGCAGAACGTCTTCCGGTCGAAGCTTCAAAATGGCCCAACATTTCCCCCATTTTGGCACGAGTCGTCCTGCAAATCGCCAACAGCAAATTGCAAAAAAAAAGATGCGAAAACGGAGAATTGCGAAGAGGATTGCAGCCGCTTCACGAAAAGAAATTCCCCTTGCACTTGAAAAGAGGAACTGAAAGCGGAACGATCGCCCGTTGCGAGGACCGTTCGCCCGTTCCCACGCCGTTTCCCACCCCGGGAAGTGGTGGGAAACGGGGGACGGGGCCAATTGACCTCGTCCAATTGGCCCGCTCACGGTCGACCGCGGCTGACATTCCGAGACTTTCATTGCCACCGAATCGTTCACGACCTTCTCGATTTCGAGGGCTTCGAATTTGCGCGATGAATTGGCACACGACGCGCAAACGTCGCCCGACTGTGCTAAAATGACGTTGAAATTTGCGAAATGAGAATTTTGCTCCGTGCCAATTTCGCACCCGCACCTTTCCCTCCCTTCCGAGCGTGAAGATGCAAAAAGCCCCCCCCTGCCCCCCGCCCCCGCCCCCCCTCCCCCCCCCAACCACCCCTGGCGGCGAGGGACAAAGGAGCCTTGCGTTCTGCTCTGGTTTTTAGCGAGCCTCCTTTCAACGAAAACGAAATGAGGCTCCTTACGCTATCGCGTCGTCGGCGTTCCGGCGCGAACCTTTCGCTTACTCCCGAGGGAACAGAACTAGTGCAAACTTCGCCAAAAATTTGCCAAAATTCCCTCGCGACACAAACTTGAGTCCCATCGCGTTCACGACAGCCATCCAATTTATTCTGTTTATATATATTTATTTTTTTACCATGGGTACATACGAAAGGAGTCTAGGTATACCAGTTTAGCCCGTTTTTTTTCTGCCTTTTTTTTTTGGCAGGGATTCTTTGAGCCGTGCACTTTCGCCCGGTCGCTTCCCGACTGATTCCGCAAAGCTCGTTAGGACCGTTGACCTTTGTTCTCGCTGATTCCGCTTCCCGTTTTACTTCCCGGTGTCACCCGAGGAAAAAAAGCAAAAAAGGGCGAACATTTCTATTGTGTCGCTCGTCATGAAGACGAAGGTGGCACGTGCCTCGCGAAGGCGGCACGTGCCACCTTCGCGAAGGTTTGAAAAAAAAATCACGGAGAAAGAAGACCCGACGAAAACGAAAGGGAAGACAAAGGGCAACAAAAGGCGACAAAGGGCGACGATGGACAGGAGCTCGGGATATTGTCTCGGACACGGTCGCGCTCCACTTTCTCCCCCCCTTCTCGGCGGGTCGGGGCGGGGAGGGGAGGGGAGGGGACGGGAGGGGACCCAGTCCAGAGAAGAATGTCCTGACCATGCGGACCGAGCCGGGCCTTCCTCTGCTGCTTCTGTGCTGCGACGTGCTGCGATGTGCCACGATCGCGGGTGCCGCGATCGCGGGTGCCACGATCGCGGGTGCCAGGTCCGCGTTTTTCGGTTCCTACGCGGCGGACTTTCTCGGCGGCAAGGTCGTGTCGCACGGCGATTTTCTCCGGGAGTTGTCGCGGGAGATCGGGCCGGCCGTCTCCGATTCCCCCGAAATTCCGTTTGGATCTCGAGTGCCATCCTACGCCTCCGGGTTCTCGTTCTTCAACGACCTGAAGGAGGTCCATCCGTTTGGGTTAAACGCGAAGGGTCGGATCGAGGCCGTTCGAGATCGAGGCGAGGAGAAAGGGAAGTTGCTCCGCGAGGACTTGCGGCCCTCGATCTCGAGACAGGCGAGTGGGATCGATCCTGGATCGCCGATCGCTGACGTTAAAAATAGAGACTCGAAAAATGAAAACTCGCGCCGTGATGAGCCTCAAAACTCGAAACAGGCCAGTCGGATCTCCCCAGACCGAGAAATCCTCGACGGGAATCGGGTGTCGGCGGACGCGCCGACGTCGTCGGTCGGTCGGCCGACGCCATCGGTCGGTCGCCCGTCGTCGAACGCCCTGAACCGCTTGGACGAGCACGCCTTCACGCCCTTCATGTGGGTCGTGGAGCTGGTGAATAGGACCGACGATCAGACCGAGGACCCAGCCGTCCGGGAATCCTTCAAGGAGCCGCGTAAGATCGAGGAAGGGTTCGAGAAGAAGCTGGAGCTCGCGATCGAGGAAGGATTCGACGAGAAGGGATACCACCATAAGGACACGGAGGGGGGAGGACTGCCCGAGGAGCACGTGGCTCACATTCGGACGAGGCAGCCGAAGAGCGCAGGCGCGGAGAATGGGTCGGGGAGTGCGGAGGCGGGAGGGAGTGCAGAGGCGGGAGAGAGTGCGGAGGCGAGGACGGTGGACGACGCGGGGGAAGACAAAGACTCGGAGGAAGACGAAGAACCGGAAGGCGAAAACTCGGAAGGGAGTTCAGACGTGTTCCAGGGCTCGGCGGACACTTACAACCCCGGCCACTTCGAGCACGAACCGTACCGAGCCGAAGACTTCGAAGACGAGCCCCCCGTCGACCCGACGGAAGTCCCCAGCGTGGACCGCGTCCCCCCCGACGGCCGAACCCACCAGGACCTATTCGAACGCCTCCGCGAGGAAAAATTCGGCCCCCACTTCTACCGGCAGATCTTCCACCCCACCCTACCCGAAGACTTCCGCCTGAACGAAGCCGACGACGACGAAACCCCCGCCGCGTCCCGACGGATGGGCGAACTCCTCGAAGACGACCCCAGATCCATCTACGACTCCATCCTCGAAGAGATCCAAAAAACCGAAGGCTTCGTCCCCTTCGACCCCGAACTCGCCTCCCACACCGAATCCCCCCCCATCGAAGACCGAGGATTCACCCTCCGCGGCGGCCCGACCTACGACCCCTACCGCCCCCG